>JAYKTQ010000251.1:0-65103 GCA_036010785.1 Ammospiza maritima maritima
TAAATCCGATTTTTCCTCCTGGATCCCAAATTCCCCGGAACTCTCAGAGCCGGAGTTGATGATGGCGTTGACCAGGACCTGCAGGGGGTTCTGGCAAGGGAAAAATAAAGTTATTTATATTAAAATTCAGCCAAAATAGCCCTAAAAATTCCCAAAAAATGCCACGTTAGAATTGCTGAAAAAATGGGGAAAATTCGCCAGTGAATCGCCCCAAAAAATCCAATTTTAAGCCTTAAAATCCACTTGGGATTCCCTAAAAAATGGGGAAAATTCACCAGTGAAACCCCCAAAAATTCCCTTGGAATTTCCACCCCACAGCCTAAAAAAATCCAATTCAAATCCAATTTCTCCTCCAAAAAATCCAATTTAAATCCAATTTTTCCTCAAAAAAAATGCAAATAAAATCCAATTTTTCCTCCTGGATCCCAAATTCCCCGGAACTCTCAGAGCCGGAGTTGATGATGGCGTTGACCAGGACCTGCAGGGGATCTGGCAAGGGAAAAAATAAAGTTATTTATATTAAAATTCAGCCAAAATAGCCCTAAAAATTCCCAAAAAATCCACGTTAGAATTGCTGAAAAAATGGGGAAAATTCGCCAGTGAATCGCCCCAAAAAATCCAATTTTAAGCCTTAAAATCCACTTGGGATTCCCTAAAAAATGGGGAAAATTCACCAGTGAATCCCCCAAAAATTCCCTGGAATTTCCACCCCACAGCCCAAAAAAATCCAATTCAAATCCAATTTTTCCTCCCAAAAAATCCAATTAAAATCTAATTTCTCCTCCCAAAAAACCTAATTTAAATCCAATTTTTCCTCCAAAAATCTGCAAATAAAATCCAATTTTTCCTCAAAAATAAACCCAATTTAAATCCAATTCTTCCTCACAAAAATCCAAATAAAATCCAATTTTTCCTCCCAAAAAATCCAATTCAAATCCAATTTTTTCCTCCTGGCGTTGACCAGGACCTGCAGGGGGTTCTGGCAAGGGAAAAAATCAAATTATTGATGGAAAAATTCAGCTAAAATAGCCCTAAAAATATCCCTAAAAACTCCTGAGAAATTCCCTAAAAACTCCTGAGAAATTCCCTAAAAATTCCCTAAAAAATGAGGAAAATTTGCCAGTGACTCACCCCAAAAAATCAAATTTTAAGCCTTAAAATCCACTTGGGATTCCCTAAAAATTCCTGAGAAATTCCAAAAAAATTCCCTAAAAATTCATGAGAAATTCCCTAAAAATTCCCTAAAAAATGGGGAAAATTCACCAGTGATTCGCCCCAAAAAATCCAATTTTAAGCCTTAAAATCCACTTGGGATTCCCTAAAAATTCCCTAAAAAATGGGGAAAATTCACCAGTGAATCCCCCAAAAATTCCCTTGGAATTTCCACCCCACAGCCCAAAAAATCCAATTCAAATCCAATTTTTCCTCAAAAAAAATGCAAATAAAATCCAATTTTTCCTCCTGGATCCCAAATTCCCCGGAACTCTCAGAGCCGGAGTTGATGATGGCGTTGACCAGGACCTGCAGGGGGTTCTGGCAAGGGAAAAATAAAGTTATTTATATTAAAATTCAGCCAAAATAGCCCTAAAAATTCCCAAAAAATCCATGTTAGAATTGCTGAAAAAATGGGGAAAATTCGCCAGTGAATCTCCCCAAAAAATCCAATTTTAAGCCTTAAAATCCACTTGGGATTCCCTAAAAAATGGGGAAAATTCACCAGTGAATCCCCCAAAAATCCCTTGGAATTTCCACCCCACAGCCTAAAAAAAATCCAATTCAAATCCAATTTTTCCTCCCAAAAAAATCCAATTTAAATCCAATTTTTCCTCAAAAAAAATGCAAATAAAATCCGATTTTTCCTCCTGGATCCCAAATTCCCCGGAACTCTCAGAGCCGGAGTTGATGATGGCGTTGACCAGCACCTGCAGGGGGTTCTGGCAAGGGAAAAATAAAGTTATTTATATTAAAATTCAGCCAAAATAGCCCTAAAAATTCCCAAAAAATCCACGTTAGAATTGCTGAAAAAATGGGGAAAATTCGCCAGTGAATCGCCCCAAAAAATCCAATTTTAAGCCGTAAAATCCACTTGGGATTCCCTAAAAAATGGGGAAAATTCACCAGTGAATCCCCCAAAAATTCCCTTGGAATTTCCACCCCACAGCCCAAAAAAATCCAATTCAAATCCAATTTTTCCTCCTAAAAAATAGAATTTAAATCCAATTTTTCCTCCTAAAAAATCCAATTCAAATCCAATTTTTCCTCCTAAAAAATAGAATTTAAATCCAATTTTTCCTCCCAAAAAACCCAATTCAAATCCAATTTTTCTTCCCAAAAAAATCCAATCAAAATCCAATTTTTCCTCCCAAAAAATCCAATTCAAATCCAATTTTTCCTCCTGGCGTTCACCAGGACCTGCAGGGGGTTCTGGCACGGGAAAAAATCAAATTATTGATGGAAAAATTCAGCCAAAATATCCCTAAAAATATTCCTAAAAACTCCTGAGAAATTCCCTAAAAATTCCCTAAAAAATGGGGAAAATTCGCCAGTGATTCGCCCCAAAAAATCAAATTTTAAGCCTTAAAATCCACTTGGGATTCCATAAAAATTCCTGAGAAATTCCAAAAAAATTCCCTAAAAATTCCCTAAAAATTGGGGAAAATTCACCAGTGAATCCCCCAAAAATTCCCTTGGAATTTCCACCCCACAGCCCAAAAAAATCCAATTCAAATCCAATTTTTCCTCCCAAAAAATCCAATTCAAATCCAATTTTTCCTCCCAAAAAATCCAATTCAAATCCAATTTTTCCTCCCAAAAATCCCAATTCAAATCCAATTTTTCCTCCCAAAAAATTCCAATTCAAATCCAATTTGTCCTCCCAAAAAAAATCCATTACAATCCAATTTCTCCTCCCCAAAAAATCCAATTCAAATCCAATTTCTCCTCCCAAAAAATCCAATTCAAATCCAATTTCTCCTCCCAAAGAATCCAATTAAAATCCAGTTTCTCCTCCCAAAAAACCTAATTTAAATCCAATTTTTCCTCCAAAAATCTGCAAATAAAATCCAATTTTTCCTCAAAAATAAAATCCAATTTAAATCCAATTTTTCCTCCCAAAAAATCCAATTAAAATCCAATTTTTCTCCAAAATCAACCCAATTAAAATCCAATTTTTCCTCCCAAAAAATCCCAATTCAAATCCAATTTTTCCTCCCAAAAATCCCAATTAAAATCCAATTTTTCCTCCCAAAGAAATCCAAAGTCCAATTTTTCCTCCCAAAAAATGCAAATAAAAACCAATTTTTCCTCCCAAAAAATCCAATTAAAATCCAATTTCTCCTCCCAAAGAATCCAATTAAAATCCAATTTTTTCCTCAAAAATAAACCCAATTCAAATCCAATTTTTCCTCCCAAAAAATCCAATTAAAATCCAATTTCTCCTCCCAAAAAAATCTGATTTTTTCTCATTTTTCCTCCTAAAAAATCCCTTTTCCTCCCAAAAATTCAATTTTTTTTCCATTTTTCCTCCTAAAACCCCCATTTTCACTTCATTTTTCTCTCTAAAAAATCTCATTTTTAGATCATTTTTCTCCCTAAAAAATTCTCATTTTTTCTCCACTTTTCCCCCTAAAAATCCCATTTTTTCTGCTAAAAAAATCTGATTTTTTCCCTCATTTTCCTCCTAAAAATCCAAATTTTTCTCCTTAAAAAAACTGATTTTGCCCCCATTTTTTCCTCCTAAAAATCCCATTTTTTCTCTTTAAAAAATCTGATTTTTTCTTCATTTTTCCTCCTAAAAATCCCATTTTTCTGCTAAAAAATCTGATTTTTTCCCTCATTTTTTCCCCCTAAAAATCCCATTTTTTCTCCTTAAAAAATCTGATTTTTTTCTCATTTATCCTCCTAAAACAACCTCATTTTCCTCCCAAAAATTAGATTTTTTTTTCCATTTTTCCTCCTAAAAAATCCCATTTTTAGATCATTTTTCCCCTAAAAAAATCTCGTTTTTTCTCCACTTTTCCCCCTGAAAATCCCATTTTTCCTGCTAAAAAAATCTGATTTTTTCCTCATTTTTCCCCCTAAAAATCCAAATTTTTCTCCTTAAAAAATCTGATTTTGCCCCCATTTTTTCCTCCTAAAAATCCCATTTTTTCTCTTTAAAAAATCTGATTTTTCTCCATTTTTCCCCCTAAAAATCCCATTTTTTCTGCTAAAAAAATCTGATTTTTTCCCTCATTTTTCCCCCTAAAAATCCCATTTTTTCTCCTTAAAAAATCTGATTTTTTTCTCATTTATCCTCCTAAAACAACCCCATTTTCTTCCCAAAAAATTCAATTTTTTTTCCATTTTTCCTCCTAAAAACCCCCATTTTCACTTCATTTTTCCCCCTAAAAAATCTCATTTTCAGATCATTTTTCTCCCTAAAAAATCTCGTTTTTTCTCCACTTTTCCCCCTAAAAATCCCATTTTTTCTGCTAAAAAAAATCTGATTTTTTCCCTCATTTTTCCTCCTAAAACTCCAATTTTTCTCCTTAAAAAATCTGATTTTGCCCTCATTTTTTCCTCCGAAAAATCCCATTTTTTCTCTTTAAAAAAATCTGATTTTTTCTCCATTTTTCCCCCTAAAAATCCCATTTTTCCTGCTAAAAAAATCTGATTTTTTTCCCTCATTTTTCCACCTAAAAATCCAAATTTTTCTCCTTAAAAAATCGGATTTTTTCCTCATTTATCCTCCTAAAACAACCCCATTTTCCTCCCAAAAAATTCAATTTTTTTTTTCCATTTTTCCTCCTAAAACCCCCATTTTCACTTCATTTTTCCCCCTAAAAAAATCTCATTTTTAGATCATTTTTCTCCCTAAAAAATCCCATTTTTTCTCCACTTTTCCCCCTAAAAATCCCATTTTTTCTGCTAAAAAAAATCTGATTTTTTTCCTCATTTTTCCCCCTAAAAATCCAAATTTTTCTCCTTAAAAAATCTGATTTTTTCTCATTTATCCTCCTAAAACAACCCCATTTTCCTCCCAAAAAAATTCAATTTTTTTCCATTTTTCCTCCTAAAAAATCCAATTTTTAGATCATTTTTCTCCCTAAAAAAATCCCATTTTTTCTCCACTTTTCCCCCTAAAAATCCCATTTTCCTGCTAAAAAAAATCTGATTTTTTCCTCATTTTTCCCCCTAAAAATCCAAATTTTTCTCCTTAAAAAATCTGATTTTGCCCCCATTTCGTCCTCCTAAAACAACCCAACTTTCCTCCCAAAAAATTCAATTTTTTTTTCCACTTTTCCTCCTAAAAAATCCAATTTTTACATCATTTGTCTCCCTAAAAAATCTCGTTTTTTCTCCACTTTTCCCCCTAAAAATCCCATTTTTCCTGCTAAAAAAATCTGATTTTTTTCCCTCATTTTTCCTCCTAAAAATCCAAATTTTTCTCCTTAAAAAATCTGATTTTGCCCTCATTTTTTCCTCCGAAAAATCCCATTTTTTCTCTTTAAAAATCTGATTTTTTCTCCATTTTTCCTCCGAAAAATCCCATTTTTCCTGCTAAAAAAATCTGATTTTTTCCTCATTTTTCCCCCTAAAAATCCAAATTTTTCTCCTTAAAAAAATCTGATTTTGCCCCCATTTCGTCCTCCTAAAAACCCCATTTTCTTCCCAAAAAATCCAAGTTTTTTTTCCATTTTTCCTCCTAAAACCCCCATTTTCACTTCCATTTTTCACCCTAAAAAATCTCATTTTTAGATCATTTTTCTCCCTAAAAAATCCCATTTTTTCTCCACTTTTCCCCCCTAAAAATCCCATTTTTTCTGCTAAAAAAAATCTGATTTTTTTTCTCCTTTTTCCCCCTAAAAATCCAAACTTTTCTCCTTAAAAAATCTGATTTTTTCTCATTTATCCTCCTAAAACAACCCCATTTTCCTCCCAAAAAATTCAATTTTTTTTTCCACTTTTCTCCTAAAAAATCCAATTTTTACATCATTTTTCTCCCTAAAAAATCTCGTTTTTTCTCCATTTTTTCCCCCTAAAAATCCCATTTTTTCTGCTAAAAAATTCTGATTTTTTCCCTCATTTTTCCCCCTAAAAATCCCATTTTTTCTCCTTAAAAAATCTGATTTTTTCCTTATTTTTTCCTCTTAAAAACCCCATTTTCCTCCCAAAAAATTCAATTTTTTTTTCCATTTTTCCTCCTAAAAACCCCATTTTTCCTCCGTTTTTCCTCATTTTTTCACCGTTTTTCACTGCATTTTTTGCATTTTTCACCGTTTTTCACCGGATTTTTTTCATTTTTTCGCCGTTTTTCACCGGATTTTTTGCGTTTTTCCCCAAATTTTCTCTTCTTTGTGATTTTTTACCTCCCCGGTGAGCAGGTGGATGATCTCAAAGCCGTTTCACCATCCCCACTGCCATCAGCTCCTTCCCATCATTCCTCCATTTCCCCCCCCGAAAAATTCTGATTTTTTTCCTCATTTTTCCCCATAAAAAATCCCATTTTTTCTCCTTAAAAAATCTGATTTTTCCCCCCATTTTTTCCTCCTAAAAGCCCCATTTTTCCTCCAAAAAAATTCAAATTTTTTTTCCATTTTTCCTCCGTTTTTTCCTCATTTTTTCACCGTTTTCCACCGGATTTTTTTTCATTTTTTCACCGTTTCTCACCGGGTTTTTTGCGTTTTTCCCCAAACTTTCTCTTTTTTACCTCCCCGGTGAGCAGGTGGATGATCTCAAAGGCGCTTCACGATCCTCACTGCCATCAGCTCCTTCCCATTATTCCTCCATCCCCCCCCCGAAAAATCCCATTTTTCCTGCTAAAAATTCTGATTTTTTTCCTCATTTTTCTCCTAAAAAAATCTGCTTGTTTTCCTCATTTTTCCCCCTAAAAATCCAAATTTTTCTCCTTAAAAAATCTGATTTTTTCCTTATTTTTTCCCCCTAAAAGCCCCATTTTCCTCCAAAAATTCAATTTTTTTTCCATTTTTCCTCCGTTTTTCCTCACTTTTTCACCGTTTTTCACTGCATTTTTTGCATTTTTTCACCGTTTTTCAACGGATTTTTTTTCATTTTTTCGCCGTTTTTCACCGCATTTTTTGCGTTTTTCCCCAAATTTTCTCTTCTTTGTGATTTTTTACCTCCCCGGTGAGCAGGTGGATGATCTCAAAGCCGTTTCACCATCCCCACTGCCATCAGCTCCTTCCCATCATTCCTCCATTTCCCCCCCGAAAAATTCTGATTTTTTTCCTCATTTTTCCCCATAAAACTCCAAATTTTTCTCCTTTAAAAATCTGATTTTTTTTCTTATTTTTTCCTCTAAAAAACCCCATTTTCCTCCCAAAAAATTCAATTTTTTTTCCATTTGTCCTCCGTTTTTCCTCATTTTTTCACCGTTTTTCACTGCATTTTTTGCATTTTTTCACCGTTTTTCACCGGATTTTTTTTCATTTTTTCGCCGTTTTTCACCGGATTTTTTGCGTTTTTCCCCAAATTTTCTCTTCTTTGTGATTTTTTACCTCCCCGGTGAGCAGGTGGATGATCTCAAAGCCGTTTCACCATCCCCACTGCCATCAGCTCCTTCCCATCATTCCTCCATTTCCCCCCCGAAAAATTCTGATTTTTTTCCTCATTTTTCCCCCTAAAAATCCAAATTTTTCTCCTTAAAAAAATCTGACTTTTTCCTTATTTTTTCCTCTAAAAACCCCATTTTCCTCAAAAAATTCAATTTTTTTTTCCATTTTTCCTCCGTTTTTCCTCATTTTTTCACCGTTTTTCACCGCATTTTTTTCATTTTTTCGCCATTTCTCACCGGGTTTTTTGCGTTTTTCCCCAAATTTTCTCTTTTTACCTCCCCGGTGAGCAGGTGGATGATCTCAAAGGCGCTTCACGATCCTCACTGTCATCAGCTCCTTCCCATTATTCCTCCATCCCCCCCCCGAAAAATCCATTTTTCCTGCTAAAAATTCTGATTTTTTTCCTCATTTTTCCTCCTAAAAAAATCTCCTTTTTTTTCCTCATTTTTCCCCCTAAAAATCCAAATTTTTCTCCTTAAAAAAATCTGATTTTTTTTCCATTTTTCCTCCTAAAATTCTCATTTTTTCTCCGTTTTTCCTCATTTTTTCACCGTTTTTTCCTCATTTTTTCACCGTTTTTCACGGGTTTTTTGCGTTTTTCCCCAAATTTTGTCTTTTTTACCTCCCCGGTGAGCAGGTGGATGATCTCAAAGGCGCTTCACGATCCTCACTGTCATCAGCTCCTCCCCATTATTCCTCCATCCCCCCCCCAAAAAATCCCATTTTTCCTGCTAAAAATTCTGATTTTTTTCCTCATTTTTCCTCCTAAAAAAAATCTGCTTTTTTTCCTCATTTTTCCCCCTACAAATCCAAATTTTTCTCCTTAAAAAAATCTGATTTTTTTTCCATTTTTCCTCCTAAAATTCTCATTTTTCTCCGTTTTTCCTCATTTTTTTCGCCGTTTTTCACCGGGTTTTTTGCGTTTTTCCCCAAATTTTCTCTTTTTTACCTCCCCGGTGAGCAGGTGGATGATCTCAAAGGCGCTTCACGATCCTCACTGCCATCAGCTCCTTCCCATTATTCCTCCATTTCCCCCGTAAAAAATCTTTTTTTCCTCATTTTTCCCCCTAAAAATCCCTTTTTCTCTCCTAGAAAAATCTGATTTTGCCCCCCATTTCTTCCTCCTAAAAACCCCATTTTTTCTCTGTTTTTCCTCATTTTTTCACCGTTTTCTGCCGGATTTTTTATTTTTTTCACCATTTTTCACCGGATTTTCCTCATTTTTTCACCGTTTTCCGCCAGATTTTTTTCATTTTTTCGCCGTTTTTCACTGGATTTTCCTCATTTTTTCACCGGGTTTTTTGCATTTTCCCCCTAATTTTTGATTTCCTCACCTCCCCGGTGAGCAGGTGGATGATCTCAAAGGCGTGCTTCACGATCCTCACGGTCATCAGCTTCTTCCCGTTGTTCCTGCCGTGCATCATCATGGAGTTGGTGAGGCGCTCGACGATGGGGCACTGCGGCCTTGCGGAAGCGCTTGGCCGCGTAACGCCCCGCGGAATGAGGGAGATATTTGGCGTATTTCTCCTTCACTGCGATGTAATCCTGACAATTTAAAAATAAAATTTGAAAAACCGGGAATTTTGGGGTCAATTTGGGGGTCACGAGTCCCAAAAATCCCGAATTTCCTGCTCAAAACGCGTCAAAATCAGAATATTTTCATCGCGATAAAGTGACGTGAGAGAGCACCTGATGCATTTCTCCTTTGTTGCGATGGAATCCCAAAAAATTTGGGAATCCCAAAAATTTTGGGATCAAAAGAAGAAAAATCCCAAATTTCCAGCCCAAATCCCATTAAAATCCCATAAAAATCCAAATATTCTTGGCCGCGTAACGCCCCCGCCGAGCGCGGCAGGTATTTGGCGTATTTCTCCTTCACTGCGATGTAATCCTGACAATTTAAAAATAAAATTTGAAAAATCGGGAATTTTGGGGTCACAAGTCCCAAAAATCCGAATTTCCTGCTCAAAAACGCGTCAAAATTCAGAATATTTTCGTCACGATAACGCACAGTTAAGGAGCTCTTGGTGAATTTCTCCTTCACTGCGATGTAATCCGAAAAAATTGGAAATTCCTAAAATTTCGGGATCCTCATTCCTTAAAATCCTGAAATTCCAGCCCAAATCCCATAAAAATCCATAAAAATCCAAATATTCTTGGCTGCGTAAGGCTCCACTGAGTGAGGAGATATTTGGCGTATTTCTCCTTCACTGCGATGTAATCCTGAAAATTTAAAAAAAAAATTTAAAAATTGGGAATTTTGGGGGTCAATTGTCCCAAAAATCCCAAATTTCCTGCTCAAAACGCGTCAAAATTCCGATTATTTTCATCGCGATAACGTGAAGACGAGGTCGCTGTATTTCTCCGTTATTGTGATGTCATCCGGAAAATTCCAAAAATTTTGGGATTTTGGGATCAGTTTTGGGGGCAAAACCCTCAAAATCCCAAATTTCCAGCCCAAATCCACAAAAATCCCATAAAAATCCAAATATTCCTTAGCCAGTAATACCCAACAGAGCAGAGCAAGTTCCTCCTTTATTGGAATATAATCCTAAAAATTTGGAATTCCAAAAATTTGGGGAATTTTGGGGTCAATTTTGGGGTCACGAGTCCCAAAAATCCCGAATTTCCTGCTCAAAACGCGTCAAAATTCAGAATATTTTCATCGCGACAACGTGACGTAAGAGAGCACCTGATGCATTTCTCCTTTATTGCGATGGAATCCCAAAAAATTTGGGAATCCCAAAAATTTTGGGATCAAAACAAGAAAAATCCCAAAATTCCTGCTCAAATCCTACAAAAATCCCATAAAAATCCAAATATTCTTGGCCATGTAAGGCTCCACTGAGTGAGGGAGATATTTGGAGTATTTCTCCTTCACTGCGAGGTAATCCTGGAAATTTAAAAAAAAAATTGGGAATTTTGGGGTTAAATTTGGGATTTTCAGGCCCAAAAACCCCCAAAATTTGAAGTAAAATCGCGTCAAAATCCGATTATTTCACATCGCGGGTAACACAGAATGAAAGTAGGGGTCAATCAACGAATTTCTCCTTTATTGTAATGTAATATAATCCTAAAAAAATTGGGAATTCCCAAATTTTGGGAGTTTTGGGATCAGTTTTGGGGTCGAAACTCTGAAAAATCCCAAAGTCTGAGCTCAAAACGCTGTCAAAATTGAAATTATTTCCCATCGTGCTAACGGGGAGTTGAGGAGCTCGTGTGTGAATTTCTCCTTCACTGCGATGTAATCCTAAAAAATTGGGAATTTTGGGATTTAAATTTGGGATTTTCAGGCCCAAAATCTCATTAAAATCCCATAAAAATTCAAATTCCAGATCCCATGGAATTCCAGCCCCAAATTCCCTGCAATTTTGGGAATTTTGGGATTGGATTTGAGATCCTGAATCCCAAATTCCCGAGAATTTTGGGAATTTTGGGATTGGATTTGAGATCCTGAATCCCAAATTCCCTGGATTTTTTGGGGGAATTTTGGGATTGGATTTGAGATCCTGAACCCCAAATTCCCTGGAATTTTGGGGAATTTCAATTCTGAATTCCAGCCCCAAATCCTCATGGAAATTTGGGAATTCCAGCTCAAATTCAAATGGAAATTTGGGAATTCCAGCCCCAAATTTTAATGGAAATTTGGGAATTCCAGCCCCAACTTTGAATGGAAATTTGGGAATTTGAGCCCCAAATTCAAGTGGAAATTTGGGAATTTGAGCCCCAAATTCAAGTGGAAATTTGGGAATTGCAGCCCCAAATTCTGGGAATTGCAGCCCCAAATTCCCTGGATTCTTGGGGAATTTTGGGATTGGATTTGTGATCCTGAACCCCAAATTCCCAGGAATTTTGGGATTGGATTTGAGATCCTGAACCCCAAATTCCCTGGAATTTTGGGGAATTTCAATTCTGAATTCCAGCCCCAAATCCTCATGGAAATTTGGGAATTCCAGCCCCAAATTCAAATGGAAATTTGGGAATTGCAGCCCAAAATTCAAATGGAAATTTGGGAATTCCAGCCCCAACTTTGAATGGAAATTTGGGAATTCCAGCCCCCAAATCAAGTGGAAATTTGGGAATTTGAGCCCCAAATTCAAGTGGAAATTTGGGAATTGCCCCCAGAATTTGAGAATTTGAGCCCCAAATTTGGGAATTTGAGCCCCAAATTCTGGGAATTGCAGCTCCAGATCCCCATGGAATTGCAAGCCGCAAATTCTGGGAATTCCAGCCCCAAATTCCCTGGAATTTTGGAATTCCAGCCCCAAATTCTGGGAATTGCAGCTCCAAATTTTAATGGAAATTTGGAAATTTCAGTTTTCAATTCCAGCCCCAGATTCCCATGAAAACTTGGGAATTCCAGCCCCAAATTCTGGGAATTCCAACTCCAAATTCCCATGAAAATTTGGGAATTTGAGCCTCAAATTCAAATGGAAATTTGGGAATTGCAGCCCCAAATTCTGGGAATTCCAGCCCCAAATTCCCTGGAAGTTTGGGAATTGCAGCCCCAAATTCCAGGAATTCCAAATCCAAATTTTAATGGAAATCTGGGAATTTCAGTTTTGAATTCCAGCCCCAAATTCCCAGGATTTGGGGGAATTTCATTTCTGAATTCCAGCCCCAAATTTCCAGGATTTTGCAGAATTTCAATCCTGAATTCCAGCCCCCAAATTCCCAGGATTTTTTGGGGGAATTTTGTGATTGAATATGAGATCCTGAATCCCAAATTCCCTGGAATTTTGGGATTGGATTTGAGATCCTGAATCCCAAATTCCCTGGAATTTTGGGATTGGATTTGAGATCCTGAACCCCAAATTCCAGGGAATTTTGGGGAATTTCAATTCTGAATTCCAGCCCCAAATCCTCATGGAAATTTGGGAATTCCAGCTCCAAATTCAAGTGGAAATTTGGGAATTCCAACCCCAAATTTTAATGTAAATTTGGGAATTCCAGCCCCAAATCAAGTGGAAATTTGGGAATTTGAGCCCCAACTTTGAATGGAAATTTGGGAATTCCAGCCCCAAATTTTAATGGAAATTTGGGAATTCCAGCCCCCAAATCAAGTGGAAATTTGGGAATTCCAGCCCCAAATTCTGGGAATTGCAGCTCCAGATCCCCATGGAATTGCAGCCCCCAAATTCTGGGAATTCCAGCCCCAAATTCCCTGGATTTTTTGGGAATTTTGGGAATTCTGGGCAGCCTGACCTGCAGGGAGATGTCGTTGATCTGGACGTCGTCCGTGCTCCATTTCCCGAACAATTTGATGTCGGGAATTGAAAATTTGGGAATTTGAGCCCCAAATTCAAATGGAAATTTGGGAATTCGAGCCCCCAAATTCTGGGAATTGCAGCTCCAGATCCCCATGGAATTGCAGCCCCAAATTCTGGGAATTCCAGCCCCAAATTCCCTGGATTTTTTGGGGGAATTTTGGGATAGGATTTGTGATCCTGAACTCCCTCAGAATTCCTGATTTTTGGGCAATTTTGGGATTGGATTTGTCATCCTGAACCCCAAATTCCCTGGAATTTTGGGAATTTTAGGATTGATTTGAGATCCTGAACCCCAAATTCCCTGGATTTTGGGGAATTCCAATCCTGAATTCCAGCCCCAAATTCCCTGGAGTTTTTGGGAATTTTGGGATTGGATTTGAGATCCTGAACCCCAAATTCCCTGGATTTTTTGGGGGGAATTTTGGGATTGGATTTGTCATCCTGAACCCCAAATTGCCAGGATTTTTTGGGAATTTTGGGAATTCTGGGCAGCCTGACCTGCAGGGAGATGTCGTTGATCTGGACGTCGTCCGTGCTCCATTTCCCGAACAATTTGATGTCGGGGGTCTCGGTCACGGCCGGCGCCGTCTCCCAGTCCGTCATGCTGGGGAAAAAATAACAAAAAAATAAATGTTGGCATCTTGGTTTTCCAGCAGGAACCTCCTTTTCCTACTCTAAACCCTCTTCTCCTATTTTTAATCCATTTTTCCAACCTTTTTCCCATTTTTTGTCTTCATTTTCCCAGTGTTATTTCAAATTTTTTCCAATCTAGACACCATTTCTCCACTGTTATCCTCAATTTTCCCCATCTGGATCCCCTTTTCTCTACTATTTTCCCTATTTTCCCCACAATTTTCCGTTTTTTTAATGATCTGGATCCCATTTCCCACAATTTTCCCCGATTTTTCCCACAATTTTTTGCCAGTTTTTCCCACAATTCTCCCCAATTTTCCTTATTTTTCCCACAATTTCCTTTAATTTCTCCACAGTTTTCCTTATTTTCCGTACAATTTTCCCATAATTTCCCCCAACTTTTCCCACAATTCCCCCCAATTCTCTTCACAATTTTTTCTTATTTTTCCCACAATTTTTTCCACAATATTCCCCAATTTTCCCACTATTTTCCCCCAGTTTTCCCTTTTTTTCCCCACAATTTTCCCCAACTTTTCCTACAATTTCCCCATTTTTCTCCACAATTTCTCCCAATTTTCCCCACAATTTCACCCAAAATTTTCCCAGATTTTCTCCACTATTCCCCCAATTTTCCCCGCAAATTTCCCCAATTTTCTTCACAATTTTCCCAATATTTTCCCCAATTTTTCCCACAATTCTCCCCAATTTTCCTTATTTTTCCCACAATTTTCCCTTTTTTACTGATCGGGATCCCATTTCCCACATTTTCCCCAATTTTTCCCACAATACTCCCCAATTTTCCCTATTTTTCCCACAATTTTCCCCACAATTTCCTTTAATTTTCTCCACAGTTTTCCTTATTTTTCCGTACAATTTTCCCATAATTTCCCCCAATTTTCCCCAAATATTCCCCAATTTTCTTCACAATTTTTCTTATTTTTCCCACAATTTTTTCCACAATATTCCCCAATTTTCCCACTATTTTCCCCCAGTTTTCCCTTTTTCCCCCACAATTTTTCCCACAAGTTTCCCCAACTTTTCCTACAATTTCCCCCAATTTTCTCCACAATTTCTCCCAATTTTCCCCACAATTTTACCCAAAATTTTCCCCAATTTTCTCCACTACTTCCCCCCAATTTTCCCCAATTTTCTTCACAATTTTCCCAATATTTCCTTAGTTTTCCTCCCCCCCCCTTCCATCACAATTTTCCCAACTTCTCCCACAATTTTCATCATTTTTCCCCCCTAATTTTACCAAAATGTTTTCCCACAAATTTCCCCAATTTCTCCCACAATTTTCCCCAGTATTTCCCCCAATTTCTCCTAGAATTTTCATCATTTTCCCTTCCAATTTCCCCTATTTTCCCCAAAATTTTCCCTTTTTTCCCATGCTCAATCCCCTTTTCCCACTTTTTATCCCACTGGACTCCCCTTTTCCACTCTTATTCCCAATTTTCCCACTCAAAACCTCTTTTTTTTCCTCTTTTGTTATCCCCTTTTTCCCCATTATTTTCCCCCTTTTCCCACACTAAATCCCCATTTTCCCACTGGTTTCCCTCTTTTCCCATTTTTATTCCCCCTTAACCTTTTCCCAATCCCCTTTGCCCTCCCCAATCCCAATTCAATCCTTTAATTTAAAACCGAATTAAAAAACCCGAGCCCGCCGCTTCACCCCCCCTCCTTCCCCTCATGGCCGCCTCCCCCCCTCGCCGCTCCCATCTCCATTTTTCCCTTTTTCCGCCCCTCACCGCCCAAATTCCCACCCCGCCACCTTCCCCATCCCTATTTTCCCTCACAAATCCCAATTTTCCCCTCACAAATTCCATTTTTCCCATAAAATTCCCCTTTTTTCCGCGCGTTCCCCTCCTCACATGGCGGCGGCTTCTCCTCCGATCCGGCAAAAAGAGGGCTACGGGCTTCCCGGCCCGCTTATATAGCGGGCAGGGGTTCACTTCCGTCAACGCATGCGCAGTTTTGCTGTACGGAAAAACTTCCGCCTTCCCGACTACACTCCCTATGTGGCGCATGCGCCGTAGGATGTTACGGACGCGGGCGCCATTTTGGTTACGGGCATTCCCCTCAGAGGCCGCCCGGGGTTGGTTTAAAGGGGGTAAAAACACGCGTGGGGGGCAAATGGAGATTTAGAGGGGTAAAAACACGGGCGAAGGTGACAAAAAGGGGATAAAAAGGTGATTAAAAGGTGACAAAGAGAAGACATAGAGGCCTGAGGGTGACACGCGGAGGGGAAATGGCCGCTCACGCGTGGACGTGGAACGGGAGGACATTCGCTATGCCAGGGCGAGGAGAACTGACCAATCACGGCTGGCAGTGTGTGTGACGTCAGTGTTGCTAGGCAGATTTAGGCGCGACCCCCCTTTTAGGGGGACATTTTGGGGGACCCCAAAATTGAAAATCCCCCCCAGACCCCTCTCACCAAAAATCCCCCAAAATTCCTCCTCAAAATGCTCCTAAAAATAAAAAAAAAAATCCCCAAAACCCAAGGAATCCCCCCCAAAAATCCACCCCAAAATTCCCAAAAAAGTCCCCTCAAAAATCCACCCCAAAATCCCCAAAAAATTAAAACAATTCCCCAAAGATGACCCTAAAAATCAACGAAAATCCCCCAAAATCCAAAAAAAATCCCTCCAAAAGTCCAAAAAGCTTTTAAAAAATCCCTAAAAATCAACAAAAATTCCAAAAATTTCTTTCAAATATCCATCCCAAAATCCCCCCAAAAAAGCCTCCCAAAAAAAAAAAAATCATAAATTCCTCCCTCAAAATCCCCCCCAAAAAATCACAAAAAATTCCCAAAAACGCCCCCAAAAATCCCAAAGCATTCTAAATAAAATTCCAAAAGTCCCCAAAATTTTCGCTGCTTTTATTTTTCACAATTGGAAATTTTGGGATTTTTGGGGAGATTTTTTTGGGTTTTAATTGAAATTTTAGGGGGAATTGGGTGAATTTTCAGGGTGATTTTTGGGGGAGTTTTTTAATGGGATTTAAGGGGGATTTTAGGGAGGGATTTTGGGGGAATTTGGGGAATTTTTTGGGGACTTTTTTGTGGGATTTGAGGGGGATTTTTGGGGAATTTTTAATGGGATTTTGGGGGAATATTTTCTAGATTTTTTATGGGATTTTTAGATTTTTTTTTGGGGATTTTTTGGGGTTTTAAAATGGAATTTTGGGGGTTTTTAAAAGAGGATTTGAGGGGGATTTTTTTTTTTGGTATTTTTTAATGGGATTTAGGGGGGATTTTGGGGGCTTTTTTTTGGGTTTTTAATTGGGATTTTTTGGGGGGATTTTAAGGGAATTTTTTTTGGTTTTTTAATGGGATTTTGGGGGTGGATTTTTGGGCAGGATTTGGGTGATTTTGGGGGGTGGTTTAGGGGGGAGTTTTGGGGATTTTTAGGGGATTTTTGAGGGGATTTTTGGGGTGATTTTCTGCATTTTCCGGCCCCGTCGCCATCACCACCCTGGGAGGGTCCTCAGGTGCTGCCTGGAAGGAAAAGTGACAAAAAATGGGGAAAAATGAGGGGAAAAGGGACAAAAAAGGAGCCAAATTTGATTTTTGGGGATCCCTCACCTGCTCAGGTGTCACCGGGGAGGGGGGCGTAACCTGCAGGGAAAAAATGGGGCAAAAATGGAGAAAAATGGGCAAAAAAATGAAATAAAAATAGAGAAAAAAGGGAGAGAAACGTGACAGAAAGGGTGGAAAAGTGAAAAAAAGTGAGGAAAAGGAGGAAAAGCAGCAGAAAGGGAGAAAAAAAATGGGAAAAAGGGAGAAAAAATGAGAAAAATGCAATAAAAAGGGATAAAAAGTGACCAAAAATGACAAAAAAGGGACAAACTGGGGAAAAAAAGTGAAAAATTTGAAAAAAAAAGGAGGAAAATGGACAAAAACAACAGAAAGGGGGAAAAAGGGGCAAAAATGGAGACAAGTGGGCAAAAATGAGATAAAAAATAGAGAAAAAGGGAGAGAAAAGAGACAGAAAGGGTGGAAAAGTGAAAAAAGGGGGGGAAAGGAGGAAAAAGCAGCAGAAAGGGAGAAAAAAATGGGAAAAAAGCGAGAAAAAATGAGAAAAATGCAATAAAAAGGGATAAAAAGTGACCAAAATGACAAAAAATGGACAAATGGGGGGAAAAAAGTGAAAAAATTTGAGAAAAAATGGAGGAAAATGGACAAAAACAACAGAAAGGGGGAAAAAAAGGGGCAAAAATGAGATAAAAAAATAGAGAAAAAGGGAGAGAAAAAGAGACAGAAAGGGATGGAAAGTGAAAAAAGGGGGGGAAAGGAGGAAAAAGCAGCAGAAAGGGGACAAAAAAATGGGGGAAAATGGGGGGAAAGGGACAAAAATGAGAAAAAAGCAATAAAAACGGATAAAAAAGGTTAAAAAATGGACAAAAAAGGTGGAAAAAGTGACAAAAAATGGACAGAAAAAGGGGAAAAAAGGGAAAAAATTTATTTTAAAAGCACAAAAAAAGGAGAAAAAGTGACAAAAAATGACAAAAAAGTGACATTGGGGTCTCACCTGCGTGGGTGTCACCAGGGAGTGGGGTGTAACCTGCAGGGAGAAAATGGGCAAAAATGAGATTAAAATGAGAGAAAAGAGGGAAAAAAGGGAGAAAAATGAGAAAAATCGATGAAAAAGGGACGAAAGGCGAGAAAAGTGGACAAAAAGCAAGAAAAAAGCAAGAAAAAACAATAAAAGCGACAGAAAAGCGACAGAAAAAGGACAAAGAAGAGAAAATGTGACAAAAAGGTGACAAAAAGTGACAAAAAACCAACGAAAAGCAAGAAAAAACAGCATAAAAGTGACAAAAAATTACATAAAAATGAGAAAAAAGTGTCAAGAAAGGACAAAAAGCAACAAAAACGCGTGAAAAAACAGCATAAAAATTACAAAAAGTGACAAAAATGGACAAAAAAGCATCGAAGTGACAAACAAAGGACAGAAAAGGAAAAAAAAAAAGACAAAATGGGACAAAAAAGTGGCAAAAAAAAGCAACAAAACCCAAGAAAAAACAGCATAAAATGATAAAAAATGAGATAAAAGTGACAAAAAGTGACAAAAAACAGCATAAAAGTGACATAAAAGTGACAAAAACTGAAAAACCAGGGACAGAAAGGACAAGAACGCGACCAAAATTGGAAAAAGTTGACAAAAAAGGCAACAAAAAGAAAGAAAAAAAACAGAATAAAAATTACAGAAATGACATAAAAGGGACAGAAAGTGACATAAAAGGGACAAAAAGGGACAGGAAATGACAAACAAGGGATAGAAAATGACAAAAAGCAACAAAAAAGTGACAAAAAAGCAACAAAAATCCATATATAAATGACAAAAAGTGACAAAAAGTGACAAAAACCAGCATGAAAGCGACATAAAAGTGACAAAAATGAAAAACCAGGGACAGAAAGGACAAAACACGACAAAATTGGGAAAAAGGTGACAAAAAAGGCAACAAAAAGAAAGAAAAAACAGAATAAAAATTACAGAAATGACATAAAAGTGACAAAAAGTGACACAAAAGTGACAAAAAATGACATAAAAGTGACAAAAAGTGACACAAAAGGGACAGAAAGTGACATAAAAGGACAAAAAGGGACAGGAAATGACAAACAAGGGACAGAAAATGGACAAAATACGACAAAAAGCAACAAAAAAGCAACAAAAATCCATATAAAAATGACAAAAAGTGACATAAAAGTGACAAAAAAGGACATAAAAGTGACAAAAATGAAAAACCAGAGACAGAAAGGACAAGACACGACAAAATTGGAAAAAAGTTGAAAAAAAGGCAACAAAAAGAAAGAAAAAACAGAATAAAAATTACAGAAATGATATAAAAGTGCCAAGTGACAAAAAGTGACAAAAAGTGACAAAAACTGAAAAACCAGGGACAGAAAGGACAAAACACGACAAAATTGGGAAAAAGGTGACAAAAAAGGCAACAAAAAGAAAGAAAAAACAGAATAAAAATTACAGAAATGACATAAAAGTGACAAAAAGTGACAAAAAGTGACAAAAAAGGGACAGAAAATGACATAAAAGTGACAAAAAAAATGACATAAAAGTGACATAAAAGGGACAGGAAATGACAAACAAGGGACAGAAAATGACAAAAAGCAACAAAACAGCGACAAAAAAGCAACAAAAATCCATATAAAAATGACAAAAAGTGACATAAAAGTGACAAAAAAGGACATAAAAGTGACAAAAATGAAAAACCAGAGACAGAAAGGACAAAACACGACAAAATTGGAAAAAAAGTTGACAAAAAAGGCAACAAAAAGAAAGAAAAAACAGAATAAAATTACAGAAATGATATAAAAGTGACAAAAAGTGACAAAAAGTGACAAAAAAGGGACAAAAAGGGACAGGAAATGACAAACAAGGGACAGAAAATGACAAAATACGACAAAAAGCAACAAAAAAGCAACAAAAATCCATATAAAAATGACAAAAAGTGACATAAAAGTGACAAAAATGAAAAAACCAGGGACAGAAAGGACAAAACACGACAAAATTGGGAAAAAGGTGACAAAAAAGGCAACAAAAAGAAAGAAAAAACAGAATAAAAATTACAGAAATGACACAAAAGTGACAAAAAGTGACACAAAAGTGACAAAAAATGACATAAAAGTGACAAAAAGTGACAAAAAGTGACAAAAAGTGACAAAAAAGGGACAAAAAGGGACAGGAAATGACAAACAAGGGACAGAAAATGACAAAATACGACAAAAAGCAACAAAAAAGCAACAAAAATCCATATAAAAGTGACAAAAAGTGACATAAAAGTGACAAAAAAGGACATAAAAGTGACAAAAATGAAAAACCAGGGACAGAAAGGACAAGACACGACAAAATTGGAAAAAAGTTGACAAAAAAGGCAACAAAAGAAAGAAAAAACAGAATAAAAATTACAGAAATGATATAAAAGTGACAAGTGACAAAAAGTGACAAAAAGTGACAAAAACTGAAAAACCAGGGACAGAAAGGACAAAACACGACAAAATTGGAAAAAGTTGACAAAAAAGGCAACAAAAAGAAAGAAAAAACAGAATAAAAATTACAGAAATGATATAAAAGTGACAAAAGTGACAAAAAGTGACATAAAAGGGACAGAAAATGACATAAAAGTGACAAAAAAAATGACATAAAAGTGACAAAAAAGGGACAAAAAGGGACAGGAAATGACAAACAAGGGACAGAAAATGACAAAATACGACAAAAAGCAACAAAAAAAGCAACAAAAATCCATATAAAAATGACAAAAAGTGACATAAAAGTGACATAAAAGTGACATAAAAGTGCCATAAAAGCGACATAGAAGCGACATTAAAGTGCCACCTCGGTGTGTCCCCCATTGTCACCTGTGCCGAGGTAGCGGCAGAGGCCGAAGGTGAGGAGGGAGGAGCCCCAGGGAGCAGCGCCAGCACCGCCAGCGCCACCATGAGGGACAACCTTGGCGACAGTCCTGGGGCTGCGGGGACAAAAATCGAAATAAATTCAGAGAAAATTCAAAAAAATTTAGCCTCAATAATTTGAAAAAATTCCCTATAAAATTAAAAAAAAAATCCACCCAAATTTCAAAGAAATCCACCCAAAATTTTTTAAAAAATTGAAATAAAACCTCAAAAAATTCCCCAAAAATCCAAAAAAATTCCTAAAATCCCCCAAATTCCCAAAGTTAAAAAGAAAACCGAAAAAAGCCCCGGAAGGAAATGAAAAAGATTCCCCCAAAATTGACAAAAAAATTGCAATTTTTTGTCAATCTATGGGGGGAAAAAAAATCAAAATAACCCCTCAAAAATTTGGCCAAAGGTTCCCAATAACCCAACACCCAAAAAAACTCCTAAATATCACCAGAGGAAAACTAAAAAATCCCCCCAAAATTGTAAAAAAATAATTTAAAATGCACTCAAAATTAAAAAATAAGTCAAAGTAAACCCTCAAAAAGTTCCCAAAAAATCCCTAAAAGTCCCCCAAACCCCCAAATTCCAAAAATTAAAAAGAAACCTGAAAAAACCCAGAACAAAACAAAAAAATCCTCAAATACTTGTAAAAAATGTACCCAAAATTTAAAAAAACCCTTTAAAAATTCCAAAAAATCACAGAACTGCAAAAGTAAAAAAATCCTAAATATCCTCTAGAGAAAAACCAAAAAATCCCGCCAAAATTGTAAAAAAAAAAGTCAAAAATGCACTCAAAATTTTCTAAAAATCAAAACGAACCCTCAAAAAATTCCCCAAAAATTTTTAAAAAATCACAAAAAAATCACAAAAATTCCCCAAAAATTAAAAAAAAATCACCAAAAAAATCACAAAAATTCCCCCAAAATTTTTAAAAAATCACAAAAAAAATCACAAAAATTCCCCAAAAATTTTAAAAAATCACAAAAAAATCACAAAAAAATCACAAAAATTCCCAAAATTTTTTAAAAAATCACCAAAAAATCACAAAAATTCCCCCAAAATTTTTAAAAAATCACCAAAAAATCACAGAACTTCCCCAAAAATTTTAAAAAATCACCAAAAAAATCACAAAAATTCCCCAAAATCCCCAAAATTGCCCCAAAACCGCCCAAAATGTCCTCACCCCAGGTGACGCTGAGGGGCTCCTTCAGGCTGGGGTGCAGCGCCACACACTCAAAAGTGTCCCCAGACGTCCCCGGTGGCACCTGGATCGTCGCCTGCGCCCGGAACGTTCCGTCCCCCACCGGCAGCGCCCGGGTTTGTCCCGAGGTGTCCCCGACGTTGTCCCCGACGTTGTCACCGATGATGTCACCGATGATGTCACCATTGCGGAGCCACTTCAGGGTGATGTCGGCAGGGGAGAAGCCCCAGGCGTGACACACCAGGGCCAGCGCGGGGGCCCGAGCGCTCGGGGACGATCTGCAGCTGTGGTGGCGCTGGGGGGACAGTTGGGGACATTTGGGGACACGTGGGGACACGGTGGAGGTGGCTTTGTGTCAGCAAATGGCACCAAAATGGTGAAAAATGGGCTCAAAATGGTGAAAAATGGGGTTAAAATGGCCCCAAGATGGCCGCCAATGTCCTGAGGTGATCAAATATCCCTCACAAAATGGCTGCCAGTGTGGCCCAAAATGGCCGCCAGTGTCACCAAAATTGCCCCAAAATGGCCCCAAAAGTGACCCCAAATGTGTCCCAAAATAGTCCCCAAAAATGTCCCTAAAAGTGTCCCCAAATGGCCCCAAAATGGTGAAAAATGGGCTCAAAATGGCCGCCAATGTCCTGAGGGGTCATCAAATATCCACCACAAAATGGCCGCCAGTGTGCCCCAAAATGGCCCCAAAATGGCCACCAGTGTGCCCCAAAATAGCCACCTGTGTCACCAAAATTGCCCCAAAATGGTCCCAAAAGTGACCCAAATGTGTCCCGAAATAGTCCCCAAAAATGTCCCTAAGAGTGTCCCCAAATGGCCCCAAAATGGTGAAAAATGGGCTCAAAATGGCCGCCAATGTCCTGAGGGGTCATCAAATATCCCCACAAAATGGCCGACAGTGTCACCAAAATTGCCCCAAAATGGGCCCAAAACGACCCCAAAATCACCCAAAAATGTCCCCAAATGTGTCCCAAAATGGGTCTCAAATGTTTCCCCAAAAATGTCCCCACAGGTGTCCCCAAATGGCCCCAAAATGGCAAAAAATGGGCTCAAAATGGCGAAAAATGGTCTCATAATGACCCCAAGATGGCCGCCAACGTCCTGAGGTGTCACCAAATGCCCTCCTTAAAATGGCCGCCAGTGTCACCAAAATGGCACCAAAATGGCCCAAAATAGTCCCAAATGTGTCCCCAAATGTCCTCAGAGTCCTGAGCATCTCCAATGTCCCCAATGTCCCCAATGTTCTCAAGGTTCTCAAATGTCTCCAACATCTCCAACGTCCCCAATGTCCCCAACACCCCCAATGTCCTCAATGTCCCCAATGTTCTCAGTGTCCTCAATGTCCCCAATGTTCTCAATGTCCTCAGTGTCCTCAGTGTCTCCAATGTCCCCAATGTTCTCAAGGTTCCCAGATGTCACCAACACCTCCAATGTCCCCAAATGTCCCCAATGTCTCCAATATCCTCAATGTCCCCAATGCTCCAAGTGTCCCCAATGTGTCCAATATCTCCAGTGTCCCCAATGTCCCCGATGTTCTCAAGGTTCCCAGATGTCCCCAATGTCCCCAATGGCCTCAGTGTCCCCAATGTTCTCAAGGTTCCCAGATGTCTCCAACATCTCCAATGTCCCCAATGTTCTCAATGTCCTCAATGTGTCCAAGGTCCCCAACACCCCCAATGTCCCCAATGTCCAACATCTTCTCAGTGTCCCCAATGTCCCCAATGTTCTCAAAGTTCTCAGATGTCTCCAACATCTCCAATGTCCCCAACGTCCCCGATGTCCCCGATGTCCCCAATGTCCCCAACACCCCCAATGTCCCCGATGTCCCCTCACCTGTCAGCGGCGGCCACACCCTCCTGGGCAGCTCCAGGCAGAGCTGGCGGCGCTGGCGCAGCCGCTGTCCCCACCGGCTGTCCCCGTGCAGCGCCTGCGCCAGCGCGTCCCCGAGTGTCCCCAAGGGTCCCCAATGTCCCAGTACCCCTCAATGTCCTCAATGTCCCCAATGTCACAGTGCCCTCAATGTCCCCCATGTGTCCAAGGTGTCCAATAGCTCCAATGTTCTCAATGCTCTCCAATGTCCCCAATGCTCTCAATGTCCCCAATGTCCCCAATGTTCTCAATGTCCCCAATGTTCTCCAATGTCCCCAAATGTTCTCAATGTCCCCAATGTCCCCAATGTTCTCAATGTCCTCAACGTCCCAATGTCCCCAACATCCTCAATGTCCCAAATGTTCTCAATGTTCTCCAATGTCCCCAATGTCCCCAATGTCTCCAATGCCTCCAATGTTCTCAAGGTTCCCAGATGTCCCCAATGTCCTCAATGTCCCCAATGGCCTCAATGTCCCCAAGGTCCTCAACACCCCCAATGTCCCGACGTCCCAAATCTTCTCAGTGTCCCTAATGTCCCCAATGTCCCCAACACCCCCAATGTCCCCAATGTCCCAAAATGGCCCAAATGTTCTCGGTGTCCCCAATGTCCCCAATGTTCTCAAAGTTCCCAGATGTCTCCAACATCTCCAATGTCCCCAATGTCCCCAACATCCCCAATGTCCCCAATGTCCCAAAATGGCCCAAATGTTCTCAGTGTCCCCAATGTTCTCAACGCCCCAATGTCCCCAACATCCCCAATGTCCCCAAGACCCCCAATGTCCCCAATGTTCTCAAGACCCCCAATGTCCCCAATGTCCCCAAGGTCCCCCAACACCCCCAATGTCCCCGATGTCCCCAATGTCCCCAACACCCCCAATGTCCCCGATGTCCCCTCACCTGTCAGCGGCGGCCACACCCTCCTGGGCAGCTCCAGGCAGAGCTGGCGGCGCTGGCGCAGCCGCTGTCCCCACCGGCTGTCCCCGTGCAGCGCCTGCGCCAGCGCGTCCCCGAGTGTCCCCAAGGGTCCCCCCTCCTGGCAGGCGCCGGCGCGGGGTCCCCGCAGGTCCCCACACACCAGTGGCATCTGGGACAGGGCCACCAGCACCTCCTGGGAGCCGTTGGTGGCCAGCAAGGAGCCGTCGTTGTCCAGCGAGCACCACGAGGCCACCTGCAGCACGAACGGGGCTGAGAGGGACAAAAAATTGAGATTTTGGGGTCATTTTATTGTGATTTTTTGGGGGTTTTCATAGGATTTTTTTTCTCGGATTTTTTGGGGGATTTTCTGGGATTTTTAGGAGATTTTTTTTTTGGGATTTTATTTTGAATTTTTGGGGGGTTTTTAAAGGATTTTTTTGTTTTGTTTTGTTTTGATTTTTGGGTGGTTTTTCTGGGATTTTTGGGGATTTATGGGGATTTTATTTTGATTTTTTTGGGGAGGTTTTTTTAGTATATTTGGTGGGATTTTGGGGGATTTTTTGGATTTTTTGTGGATTTTTGGAGGGATTCTGCAATGTTTTTGGTGGATTTTTAGGGTTTTTTGGGGGATTTAATTTGGATTTTTGGGGTATTTTTTAGGAATTTTTAACGGGATTTTTGGGGGAATTTTTCTGAGTTTTTTTGAGATTTTTTTTTTTGTGTGATTTTTTTTTTTTGGTGGGATTTTTTGGTTCGTCCCCCCCCCCAAATCTCCCCAAATATCCAGTTTTTCACCCCAAAATCCATGCCCCTCCCCAAAACTTTATAGGGCAGATCCCCCCTGACCCCTCCTCATTCCCAACTTCCCCTTTTCCAAATTTCCCCCAAATTTTCCGAAATTTTCCCATTTTTTCCCACCAAAACTTATAGGGTGGAGTCCTCCCCCTAAAACTTTCCCAAATTCCCAATTTTTCACCCTAAAATCCGCGCCCTTCCCCCCAAATCTTCTAGGGCAGATCCCTCCCTGACCCCCCCTCATTCCTAACTTCCCCTTTCCCCAAATTTCCCCCAAATTTTTTCCCCGCCAAATCCACTTCCCGCAAGGCAAAGCCCCACCCCAAAACTTCCCCAAATTCCCAATTTTTCACCCCAAAATCCGCGCCCCTCCCCCAAAACTTTATAGGGCGGATCCCCCCCCCGACCCCCCCCCTCATTCCCAACTTCCCCTTTTCCCAAATTTCACCAATTTTTTCCCCTTTTTTCTGCTTTTTTCCCCCAAATCCCCTCTCCTCACCGGCCCGGGGAGCTCCGAGCGCCGCCAGCAGCAGCGACAGCCGCAGCATCGCGAACTGGGACGAACTGGGACCAACTGGGACCAACTGGGACCAACTGGGACGAACTGGGAGGGATTGGGAAGTGTTTTTGGGGACATTTTGGAGCAGCCAATGGGAGGGCGAGGAGGGCGCGCGTCATTTGTTGCCAGGCAGGGCTGGGCCGGGAGAGGACGCGAGGGGGACTTGGAGTGAACTGGGATGGACTGGGAGGGACTGGGAGGGACTGGGAGGGAACTGGGAGGGACTGGGAGGGAACTGGGAGGGACTGGGAGGGACTGGGAGGGAACTGGGATGGACTGGGAGGGACTGGGAGGGACTGGGACAAACTGGGAGGGAACTGGGAGGGACTGGGGTGGACTGGGAGGGACTGGGAGGGACTGGGAGGGAATTGGGATGGACTGGGATGGACTGGGACAAACTGGGAGGGACTGGGAGGAAATTAGGAGGGAACTGGGATGGACTGGGATGAACTGGGAGGGGCTGGTAGTGAATTGGATGGACTGGGAGGGAACTGGGACAAACTGGGATGGAACTGGAAGGGACTGGGGTGGACTGGGAAGGAACTGGGAGGGACTGGGATGAACTGGAACTGGGATGGACTGGGAATGGACTGGGAGGGACTGGGAGGGAATTGGGGGGGACTGGGATGGAACTGGGAGGGACTGGGAGGGACTGGGAGGAACTGGGAACGCTGGGAGTGAACTGGGAGAACTGGCAGCTGTTACTGGCAGCACTGGGATGGAATTGGGAGTGAACTGGGAGCACTGGGATAAACTGGGATGTGCTGGGAGTGAATTGGGATGGACTGGGAGGGAACTGGGACAAACTGGGAGGGACTGGGATGGACTGGGATGGGATCTTGATCCCAATCCTTGACCCTGATCCCAATCCAAGTCCCCATCCAGGTTCTGGTCCCGATCCCAGTTCCGATTCAGGTCCTGGTTTTAGTCCTGATCCCGATCCTGATTCCGGTTCTGATTGTGGTCCAGGTTCTGGTTTTAGTCCTGCTCCTGGTTCTGATCCTGGTCCTGATCCTGGTTCTGATCCTGGTTCTGATCCTGGTCCTGATCCTGGTTCTGATCCTGATCCTGGTCCTGATCCTGGTTCTGATCCTGATCCTGGTCCTGATCCTGGTCCTGATCCTGGTCCTGGTCCTGATCCTGGTCCTGATCCTGGTTCTGGTCCTGATCCTGGTCCTGATCCTGGTCCTGATCCTGGTTCTGGTCCTGATCCTGGTCCTGATCCTGCTCCTGGTTCTGATCCTGGTCCTGATCCTGGTCCTGATCCTGGTTCTGATCCTGGTTCTGGTCCTGATCCTGGTTCTGATCCTGATCCTGGTCCTGATCCTGATCCTGATCCTGATCCTGGTCCTGATCCTGGTCCTGGTCCTGGTCCTGATCCTGGTCCTGATCCTGGTCCTGGTCCTGATCCTGGTTCTGGTCCTGATCCTGGTCCTGATCCTGATCCTGCTCCTGGTTCTGATCCTGGTCCTGATCCTGGTCCTGATCCTGGTTCTGATCCTGGTTCTGGTCCTGATCCTGGTTCTGATCCTGATCCTGGTCCTGATCCTGATCCTGGTCCTGGTCCTGATCCTGGTCCTGATCCTGGTCCTGATCCTGGTTCTGGTCCTGATCCTGGTCCTGATCCTGGTCCTGGTCCTGGTCCTGATCCTGGTCCTGATCCTGGTCCTGGTCCTGATCCTGGTTCTGGTCCTGATCCTGGTCCTGATCCTGATCCTGCTCCTGGTTCTGATCCTGGTCCTGATCCTGGTTCTGATCCTGGTTCTGATCCTGGTTCTGGTCCTGATCCTGGTTCTGGTCCTGATCCTGATTCTGGTCCTGATCCTGGTCCTGATCCTGATTCTGGTCCTGATCCTGGTCCTGATCCTGGTTCTGGTCCTGGTTTTATCCCAGTCCTGGTCCTGGTCTCAGTCCCAGCTCCTGGGGCTCCTCCCAGCACTCCCAGTAACAGCTCCCAGTCCCTCCCAGTCCCTCCCAGTTCATCCCAGTCCCTCCCAGTCCCTCCCAGTCCCTCCCAGTTCATCCCAGTCCCTCCCAGTCCCTCCCAGTCCCTCCCAGTTCATCCCAGTCCCTCTCAATTCCCTCCCAGTGCTCCCAGTTCACTCCCAGTATTCCCAGTCCCCTCCCAGTTCCCTCCCAGTTTATCCCAGTCCCTCTCAATTCAGGAACAGGACTAAAACCAGGACCTGGACCGGGATGGGGACTTGGATCGGGATCAGGCTAAGGATCGGGATCAGAACTGGGATCACAGCTAAAACCAGGACCAGAACCAGGATCAGGATCAGGATCAGAACTGGGATCACGACTAAAACCAGGACCAGAACTGGGACCAGGACTAGGACTAAAACCGGAATCGGGACCAAACCCAGGTCTAGAACCAGGGCCAAACCCAGGGCTGTGACAAACAAGGACACGGATTCTGCCAAAGTTCGGATTTATTGAGCAAAGTCGGGGTTTAACTCCCAAATTCCCAAATTCCAATTCCCACGGGGTGAGCTCAGCCTGAGAACGGAAACACAAAACCGGGATTAGGGCTGGGACTGGGACTGGGACTGGGATTGGGATTGGGATTAGGGCTGGGATTGGGACTGGGATTAGGGCTGGGACTGGGACTGGGATTGGGATTAGGGCTGGAATTGGGACTGGGATTGGGATTAGGACTGGGACTGGGATTGGGATTAGGGCTGGGACTGGGACTGGGACTGGGATTAGGGCTGGAATTGGGACTGGGACTGGGATTAGGGCTGGGACTGGGATTAGGGCTGGGATTGGGACTGGGATTGGACTGGGACTGGGATTAGGGCTGGGATTGGGACTGGGACTGGGATTAGGGCTGGGACTGGGATTGGGATTAGGGCTGGGACTGGGACTGGGACTGGTATTAGGGCTGGGATTGGGATTGGGACTGGGAGTGAGATTGGGATCGGAATTGGGACTGGGACTGGGATTTGGGTTTGAACTGGGACTAGGATTGGAATTGGGACTGGGATTAGGACTGGGACTGGGACTGGGATCGGAATTGAGACCAGGATTGGGACTGGGACTGCGGTTGCGGCTGGGATAAGGACCAGGACTGGGATTAGGACTGGATTGGGATTGAGACCAGGATTGGAATTGGGATTGGGACTGGAATTAGAACTGGGACTGGGGTTGGGGCTGGGACTGGGATTTGGACTGGAATTGGGACTGGGATTGGGATCAGAATTGGGACCAGGATTGGGACTGGGATCAGGATTAGGAGTGGGACTGGGATTAGGACTGGGACTGAGATTGGGATTGGGACTGGACTGTGACTAAAACTGGGATCAGGACTGGAGCTGGGACTGGGATTAGGGCTGGGAGCGAGACTGGGACTGAGATTAGGGCTGGGACTGGATTAGGGTTGGGACTGGGACTGGAATTAGGGCTGGGATTAGGGCTCAGACTGGGAGTGAGATTGGGGCTGGGACTGGGATTGGGATTAGGGCTGGGACTGGGACTGGGACTGGGATTAGGGCTGGAATTGGGACTGGGACTGGGATTAGGGCTGGAATTGGGACTGGGATTGGGATTAGGGCTGGGACTGGGACTGGGACTGGGATTAGGACTGGGACTGGGATTGGGGCTGGGATTTGGATTGGAATTAGGGTTGGGATTAGGCTGGGACTGGGACTGAGATTGGGGCTGGGACTGGGATTGGGGCTGGGATTTGGATTGGAATTAGGGCTGGGCTGGGACTGGACTGGGATTTGGGCAGGATTGGGACTGGGATCTGGATTGGGATCAGAACTGGGACCAGGATTGGGACTGGGATTGGGACTGCAATTGGGGTTAGGGCTGGGACCGGGACCAGGACTGGGATTTGGACCAGGATTGGGGCCGGGACTGGGATTAGGATCAGGACCAGGACCAGAACTGGGATCCGAATTGGGACTGGGAGCGGGACTGGGACTGGGATTGGGGTCAGAACCAGGACTGGATCCGAGTTGGGACTGGGATTACAACTGGGAATCAAGATTAGGATCAGGACTGGGATTTGGACCAGGACCAGGACCGGGACTGGGACAGGGATTGGGACTGGGATCAGGACTGGGATCATGATCAGGATCAGGACCAGGACCGGGACTGGGACCAGGACTGAGATCAGAATTAGGACTGGGATCAGGACAAGGACCAGGACCAGGATCAGGACTGGGATCAGGACAAGGACCAGGCCCAGGATCAGAACCAGAATCAGGACTGGGATTGGGACCAGAATCAGGACAAGGAATGGGACCAGGATCAGGATCAGGCCCAGATTTAGGCCGGGTTTATCCCGTACCGTGCGGGTCCCTGCGGGCCAGCAGGGCCAGGCCCAGGTTTAGGCCCTGGTTTAGGCCCAGGTTTAGGCCCAGGTTTAGGCCCAGGTTTAGGCCAGGCCTATCCCATACCGTGCGGGTCCCTGCGGGCCAGGCCCAGGTTTAGGCCCAGGTTTAGGCCCAGGTTTAGGCCCAGGTTTAGGCCCAGGTTTAAGCCCAGGTTTAGGCCCAGGTTTAGGCCCAGGTTTAGGCCCAGGTTTAGGCCCAGGTTTAAGCCCAGGTTTAGGCCCAGGTTTAGGCCCAGGTTTAGGCCTTGGTTTAGGCCCAGGTTTAGGCCGGGCCTATCCCGTACCGTGCGGGTCCCTGCGGGCCAGGCCCAGGTTTAGGCCCAGGTTTAGGCCCAGGTTTAGGCCCTGGTTTAGGCCCAGGTTTAGGCCCAGGTTTAAGCCCAGGTTTAGGCCCAGGTTTAGGCCCAGGTTTAAGCCCAGGTTTAGGCCCAGGTTTAGGCCCTGGTTTAGGCCCAGGTTTAGGCCGGGCCTATCCCGTACCGTGCGGTCCCTGCGGGCCAGCAGGGCCAGGCCCAGGCCCAGCACAGCCAGGAGCAGCCCCAGGGCCAGCGCGGCTCCGGCCAGAGCCGTGTCCAGCTGCTCGTCCAGCGCCGTGTCCGGAGCCACTGCGGAAACGGACACCAGGTCACCCCAAAAACCCACCCCAAATACCCCCAAATTCACACAAAAATACCCCCAAAATATCCCCAAAGACGCCCCGGAAATCCACCCCAAATACCCCAAAATATCCCAAAAAATCACACAAAAATGTCCCCCAAAATCACACAAAAATACCCCCAAATACCCCAAAAAATCCACCCAAAAATAACCCCAAAATCACCCACAAAATCACACAATAACCCACCAAAAATACCCACAAAATACCCGCAAAATTCACACAAAAATACCCCAAATATCCCAAAAAATCCACCCAAAAATCCCCAAAACCGCCAAAAATTCCCAAAAAATCCCAAAAAATCCCAAAAAATCCTCAAAAATCCCCTATAAATCCCCCAAAAATTCCCACAAAATCAAAAAAATCCCCAAAAAATTCCAAAAAAATCCCGAAAAAATCCCGAAAAATCCCAAAAAAATCCCAAAAAATCCCAAAAAATCCCAAAAAATCCCCTAAAAATCCCAAAAAAATCCCAAAAAATCCCAATAAATCCCAAAAAAATCCCCAAAACATTCCTACAAAATCCCAAAAAAATCCCAATAAAATCCAAAAAATCCCCTAAAAATCCCCCAAAAATAAAAAAAAGTCCCAAAATTCCTCCAAAAAATCCTAAAAAATCCCAAAAAAATCCCCAAAAATCCCCAAAAAAATCAAAAAAATCCCCCAAAAATCCCAAAAATTCCCAAAAAAATCCCCAAAAAATCCCAAAATTCCTCAAAAAAATCCCCAAATGCCGCCAAGCCGCCCTCACCCCAGTAGGCCACGCTGGTGGTGGCGTTGTCCCTGCCCGAGGTGACCGCGCAGGCCACGACGTCCCCGGGCCGGGCGCTGACGGAAATCCGGGAAATCCTCGCGAAGGTCACAAAAAATAATCCAAAAATGACCCAAAAATTGCCCCAAATCTACCAAAAAGTCATTTAAAAATCCACCAAAAAATTCCCCCAAAAATCCCAAAAAATCACCAACAAAATCTCAAAAAAATCCCCAATAAAATCCCAAAAAAATCCCAAAAAATCCCAAAAAAAATCCCAAAAAATCCCCCAAAAATCCCCAAAAAATCCCAGAATTCCTCCAAAAAATCCCAAAAAATCCCAATAAATCCCAAAAAAATCCCAAAAACATTCCTACAAAATCCCAAAAAAATCCCAATAAAATCCCAAAAAAATCCCAAAAAATCCCCTAAAAATCCCCCAAAAATAAAAAAAAGTCCCAAAATTCCTCCAAAAAAGCCCAAAAAATCCCAAAAAAATCCCAAAAAGTCCCCAAAAATCCCCAAAAAAATCAAAAAAATCCCCCAAAAATCCCAAAAATTCCAAAAAAATCCCCAAAAAATCCCAAAATTCCTCAAAAAAATCCCCAAATGCCGCCAAGCCGCCCTCACCCCAGTAGGCCACGCTGGTGGTGGCGTTGTCCCTGCCCGAGGTGACCGCGCAGGCCACGACGTCCCCGGGCCGGGCGCTGACGGAAATCCGGGAAATCCTCGCGAAGGTCACAAAAAATAATCCAAAAATGACCCAAAAATTGCCCCAAATCTACCAAAAAGTCATTTAAAAATCCACCAAAAAATTCCCCCAAAAATCCCAAAAAATCACCAACAAAATCTCAAAAAAATCCCCAATAAAATCCCAAAAAAATCCCAAAAAATCCCAAAAAAAATCCCAAAAAATCCCCCAAAAATCCCCAAAAAATCCCAGAATTCCTCCAAAAAATCCCAAAAAATCCCCCAAAAATGCCCCAAAAATCCCCAATAGATCCCAAAAAAATCCGAAAAAAATCCCCAAAAAATCCCAGAATTCCTCCAAAAAATCCCCAAAAAATCCCCCAAAAATTCCCCAAAAAATCCTGAAAAAAATCCCCAAAAAATCCCCAAAAAATCCCAAAAAAATCCCCAAAAATCCCCAAAAAATCCCCCAAAAATCCCAAAATTCCTCCAAGAAATCCCCAAATGCCCCCAAATCCCCGCTCACCCCAGTAGGCCACGCTGGTGGTGGCGTTGTCCCTGCCCGAGGTGACCGCGCAGGCCACGACGTCCCCGGGCCGGGCGCTGACGGAAATCCGGGAAATCCTCGCGAAGGTCAGGTCGGCCTTGGGGACGAAGGGACCCAAAGTGACCCCGCGGGTGACCCCGAGCCCGGCCACCGTCCAGGAGATGGACACGGACGGGGGGAAGATGTTCTCCACCAGGCACACCAGGGTGGTGGCGCCGCCCGGCGACGGGGGACGCGCCGGGAACACCGAGAGCACCGGGATCCCTGGGGGAAAATGGGAAAAAATGGAAATTATGGATCAAAAAATGGGAAATATGGGATTTGGAATGGGAAAAATGGGGTTGGGAATGGGATGGGAGATGTTCTCCACCAGGAACACCAGGGTGGTGGCACCAGGGACAATGAGACCATCCGGATTCCTGGGGGGAAAAATGGGAAAAATGGGAAAAAATGAAAATTATGGGAGAAATAATGGGAAAATGGGATTTGGAATGGGAAAAATGGGGTTGGGAATGGAGGGAATGGGATGGGAGATGTTCTCCACCAGGAACACCAGGGTGGTGGCACCAGGGACATTGAGAGCACTGGGATACCTGGGGGGAAAATGGGAAAAAATGAAAATTATGGGAGAAATAATGGGAAAATGGGATTTGGAATGGGAAAAATGGGGTTGGGAATGGAGGGAATGGGATGGGAGATGTTCTCCACCAGGCACACCAGGGTGGTGGCACCGCCCGGCGACGGGGGGACGCGCCGGGAACGCCGAGAGCACCGGGATCCCTGGGGGAAAATGGGAAAAAATTGGTTAAAAATGGGAAATATGGGAGAAAAAGTGAGGAAAATGGGGTTGGGAATGGAGAGAATGGGATGGGAGATGTTCTCCACCAGGGACACCAGGGTGGTGGCACCAGGGACACCGAGAGCACCGGGATTCCTGGGGGCAAAATGGGAAAAAAATGGAAATTATGGATCAAAAAATGGGAAATATGGGATTTGGAATGGGAAAAATGGGGTTGGGAATGGAGGGAACGGGATGGGAGATGTTCTCCACCAGGAACACCAGGAACATCGAGACCATCCGGATTCCTGGGGGAAAAATGGGAAAAATGGGTTAAAAATGAAAATTATGGGAGAAATAATGGGAAAATGGGATTTGGAATGGGAAAAATGGGGTTGGGAATGGAGGGAATGGGATGGGAGATGTTCTCCACCAGGAACACCAGGGTGGTGGCACCAGGGACATTGAGAGCACTGGGATACCTGGGGGGAAAATGGGAAAAAATGAAAATTATGGGAGAAATAATGGGAAAATGGGATTTGGAATGGGAAAAATGGGGTTGGGAATGGAGGGAATGGGATGGGAGATGTTCTCCACCAGGCACACCAGGGTGGTGGCACCGCCCGGCGACGGGGGGGACGCGCCGGGAACGCCGAGAGCACCGGGATCCCTGGGGGAAAATGGGAAAAAATTGGTTAAAAATGGGAAATATGGGAGAAAAAGTGAGGAAAATGGGGTTGGGAATGGAGGGAATGGGATGGGAGATGTTCTCCACCAGGAACACCAGGGTGGTGGCACCAGGGACATTGAGAGCACTGGGATACCTGGGGGGAAAATGGGAAAAAATGGAAATTATGGATCAAAAGATGGGAAATATGGGGAAAAAAGTGAGGAAAATGGGATTGGGAATGAAGGAAATGGGATGGGAGATGTTCTCCACCAGGAACACCAGGAACATCGAGACCATCCGGATTCCTGGGGGGAAAAATGGGAAAAATGGGTTAAAAATGAAAATTATGGGAGAAATAATGGGAAAATGGGATTTGGAATGGGAAAAATGGGGTTGGGAATGGAGGGAATGGGATGGGAGATGTTCTCCACCAGGAACACCAGGGTGGTGGCACCAGGGACATTGAGAGCACTGGGATACCTGGGGGGAAAATGGGAAAAAATGGAAATTATGGATCAAAAAATGGGAAATATGGGATTTGGAATGGGAAAAATGGGGTTGGGAATGGAGGAAAAGGGATGGGAGATGTTCTCCACCAGGGGCATCAGGGTGGTGGCACCAGGATTCTTGGGGAGAAAAATGAGAAAATTGGTTAAAAATTGAAATTATGGATCAAACAATGGCAAATATGGAAAATAAAGTGAGAAAAATGGGGTTGGGAGTGGGATGGGAGATGTTCTCCACCAGGCACACCAGGGTGGTGGCACCAGGATTCTTAGGGAGAAAAATGAGAAAATCGGTTAAAAATTGAAATTATGGATCAAAAAACGGGAAATATGGGATTTGGAATGGGAAAAATGGGATTGGGAATGGAGGGAATGGGATGGGAGATGTTCTCCACCAGGAACACCGGGGTGGTGGCACCAGGGACAATGAGACCATCCGGATTCCTGGGGGAAAAATGGGAAAAATTGGTTAAAAATGGGAAAAATTGGGAAATTATGGGAGAAATAATGGGAAAAATGAGTAAAAAAATTGGAAAAATGGGGTTGGGAATGGAGGGAATGGGATGGGAGATGTTCTCCACCAGGGACACCAGGGTGGTGGCACCAGGGACATTGGGACCATCGGGATTCCTGGGGAGAAAAATGGGAAAAATGGGAAAAAATTAAAATTATGGGAGAAATAATGGGAAAATGGGATTTGGAATGGGAAAATTTCCCACCCATTTTCACCCAATTTCCCCCCACATTTTTAACCCTTTCATCCCCCGATTTCTCCCAATTTCTCCCCCCACAATTTTAACCCTTTCATCCCCAATTTTTCCTCCATTTCCCACCCTTTCATCCCAAATTTTCCCCCACATTTCCCACCCATTTTCACCTAATTTCTCCCCACATTTTTAACCCTTTCATCCCCATTTCCCCCAAATTTTTAACCCTTCCATCCCTAATTTTTTCACACATTTTCACCCAATTTCCCCCCACATTTTTAACCCTTTCACCCCCATTTTCCCCCACATTTTAACCCTTTCATCCCCAATTTCCCCCCACATTTCCCACCCATTTTCCCCCACATTTTCAACCCTTTTGTCTCAAATTTCTCCAAAATTTTCACACTCTCCATCCCCAAATTTTCCTACATTTTCCACCCTTTCATCCCCAATTTTTCCCCACATTTCCCACCCAATTTCCCCCACATTTTTAACCCTTTCATCCCCAATTTTTCCCCACACTTCCCACCCATTTCCCCCCACATTTTCAACCCTTTCATCCCCCATTTCCCCCACATTTTTAACCCTTTCATCCCAAATTTTCCCCCACATTTCCCACCCATTTTCCCCCACATTTTCAACCCTTTCATCCCCAATTTTCCCCCACATTTTTACCCCTTTCATCCCCCCATTTTTCCCCCCACCTACCCCTGGCCTGCGGCAGCAGCCCGCCGAGCTTCTCGCCCAGGATGCCCAGGATCTCCTGGCACATTCGCGCCTCCAGCCCAAATTTTCCCCCACATTTTTAACCCTTTCATCCCCAATTTCCCCCCACATTTCCCACCCATTTTCCCCCACATTTTCAACCCTTTTGTCTCAAATTTCTCCAAAATTTTCACACTCTCCATCCCCAAATTTTCCTACATTTTCCACCCTTTCATCCCCAATTTTTCCCCACATTTCCCACCCAATTTCCCCCACATTTTTAACCCTTTCATCCCCAATTTTTCCCCACACTTCCCACCCATTTCCCCCCACATTTTCAACCCTTTCATCCCCCATTTCCCCCACATTTTTAACCCTTTCATCCCCAATTTTCCCCCACATTTCCCACCCATTTCCCCCCACATTTTCAACCCTTTCATCCCCCATTTCCCCCACATTTTTAACCCTTTCATCCCAAATTTTCCCCCACATTTCCCACCCATTTTCCCCCACATTTTCAACCCTTTCATCCCCCATTTCCCCCACATTTTTAACCCTTTCATCCCAAATTTTCCCCCACATTTCCCACCCATTTTCCCCCACATTTTCAACCCTTTCATCCCCAATTTTCCCCCACATTTTTACCCCTTTCATCCCCCCATTTTTCCCCCCACCTACCCCTGGCCTGCGGCAGCAGCCCGCCGAGCTTCTCGCCCAGGATGCCCAGGATCTCCTGGCACATTTGCGCCTCCAGCCCAAATTTTCCCCCACATTTTTAACCCTTTCATCCCCAATTTTCCCCCACATTTTTAACCCTTTCATCCCCCCCATTTTCCCCCCCACCTACCCCTGGCCTGCGGCAGCAGCCCGCCGAGCTTCTCGCCCAGGATGCCCAGGATCTCCTGGCACATTTGCGCCTCCGGCAGGAGCTCCCCGGGCGCCTCCAGCCCCTCGGGCCAGGCCGGCAGCTCGGGGCCCTCGGGCACCCAGCGGGAGCGCGGGAACTCGAACCAGGCCAGGCCGCGCCCGTCCAGGGTCACCGAGAGCGACAGCGACGGAGCGTCCGCCTGGCACGAGAGGAGCTCGGCCAGGACGTGCGGGGCGGCTGCGGAGGGAAATGGGGACGGGGAGAGGGAAAGCGGGGATGGAGAAACGGGGAGGGAAATGGGGAGGGGGAGATGGGGATGGAGAGGGGAGAGGGAAATGGGGATGGAGGAGAGAGGAGGGAGAGGGAAATGGGGAGGGGGAGATGGGGGAGGGAAATGGGGAGGGGGAGATGGGGGAGGGAAATGGGGAGGGGGAGATGGGAATGGGAGAGGGAAATGTGGAGGGGGAGATGGGGATGGAGAGGGGAGAGGGAAATGGGGATGGAGAAAGGGGGAATGGAGAAGGGGGAGGGAAATGGGGAATGGGGAGATGGGAGAGGGAAATGGGGAATGGGGAGATGGGAGAGGGAAATGGGGAGGGGGAGATGGGAGAGGGAAATGGGGAGGGGGAGATGGGGATGGGAATGGGAGAGGCAAATTTGGGATGTAGAAAGGGGGAATGGAGAAGGGGGAGGGAAATGGGAGAGGGAAATGGGGAGGGGGAGATGGGAATGGGGAGAGGGAAAGTGGGGATGGAGAAAGGGAAGTGAGGGTTGGGGAGATGGGGAGGGAAATGGGGAGGGGGAGAGGGAAAGCGGGGATGGAGAAACGGGGAATGGAGAAGGGGGAGGGAAATGGGGAGGGGGAGATGGGGGAGGGAAATGGGAGAGGGAAATGGGGATGGAGAGGGGAGAGGGAAATGGGGATGGAGAAAGGGGGAATGGAGAAGGGAGAGGGAAATGGGGAATGGGGAGATGGGAGAGGGAAATGGGGAGGGGGAGATGGGGATGGGAGAGGGAAATGGGGAGATGGGGAGAGGGAAATGGGGAGGGGGAGATGGGGGAGGGAAATGGGGAGATGGGGATGGGAATGGGAGAGGGAAATGGGGAGGGGGAGATGGGAATGGGGAGAGGGAAAGTGGGGATGGAGAAAGGGAAGTGAGGGATAGGGAGATGGGGAGGGAAATGGGAAGGGAGAGGGAAAGCGGGGATGGAGAAACGGGGAATGGAGAAGGGGGAGGGAAATGGGGAGGGGGAGATGGGAGAGGGAAATGGGGAATGGGGAAATGGGGGAGGGAAATGGGGAGAGGGAAATGGGGGGGGAAATGGGGAGGGGGAGATGGGGATGGGAGAGGGAAATGGGGAGATGGGGGAGGGAAATGGGGAGATGGGGAGGGGGAGATGGGGATGGAGAGGGGAGAGGGAAATGGGGATGGGGAGAGGGAAAGTGGGGATGGAGAAAGTGAAGTGAGGGATGGGGAGATGGGGAGGGAAATGGGAAGGGAGAGGGGAATTGGGGATGGAGAAATGGGGAATGGAGAAGGGGGAGGGAAATGGGGATGGGGAGATGGGGGAGGGAAATGGGGAGGGCGAGATGGGAATGGGAGAGGGAAATGGGGAGGGAAATGGGGAATGGGGAAATGGGGATGGGAATGGGAGAGGGAAATGGGGAATGGGGAAATGGGGAATGGGGAGATGGGAGAGGGAAATGGGGAGGGGGAGATGGGGGAGGGAATGGGGAGAGGGAAGTTGGGGATGGAGAAACGGGGAATGGGGAGATGGGAGAGGGAAATGGGGATGGGAATGGGAGAGGCAAATTTGGGATGGAGAAACGGGGAATGGAGAAGGGGGAGGGAAATGGGGAGAGGGAAATGGGGAGGGGGATATGGGAATGGGGAAGGGAGAGGGAGAGGGAAAGGGGAGAGGGAAGGGGGAATGGGAAGGGGAGAGGGAAATGGGGGAAGGAAATGGGAGAGGGAAAGCGGGGATGGAGAAACGGGGAATGGAGAAGAGGGAGGGAAATGGGGAGATGGGGATGGAAATGGGAGAGGGAAATGGAGAGGGGGGGATGGGGATGGGGAGAGGGAATTGGGGATGGAGAAAGGGGGAATGGAGAAGGGAGAGGGAAATGGGGGAGGGGGAGATGGGGGAGGGAAATGGGAGAGGGAAATGGGGAGATGGGGATGGGAATGGGAGAGGGAAATGGGGAGGGGGAGATGGGGGAGGGAAAAGGGGAGATGGGGATGGGAATGGGAGAGGGAAATGGAGAGGGGGAGATGGGGACGGGGAGAGGGAAATTGGGGATGGAGAAAGGGGGAATGGAGAAGGGAGAGGGAAATGGGGAAATGGGGGAGGGAAACGGGGAGGGGGAAATTGGGATGGAGAAATGGGGAGGGAAATGGGGATGGGGAGATGGGGGAGGGAAATGGGGATGGGGAGATGGGGGAGGGAAATGGGGATGGGGAGATGGAAATTGGGGATGGAGAAAGGGAAGTGAGGGATGGGGAGGGAAATGGGGAATGGGGGAATGGGGGAGGGAAATGGGAGAGGGAAATGGGGAGGGGGAGATGGGAGAGGGAAATAGGGAAAGGGAGAGGGAAATGGGGATGGAGAAAGGGAAATGAGGAATGGAGGAGGGAAGGGGAGAGGGAGAGGGAAATATGGGGATGGAGAAATGGGGAGGGGGAAAGGGAAATGGGGAAATGGGGGAAGGAAATGGGAGAGGGAAATGGGGAGGGGGAAATGGGGATGGAGAGGGAAATTGGGGTGGAGAAGGAAAAGGGGAGAGGGAAATGGAGAAGGGGAGAGGGAGAGGGAAATGGCGAAATGGGGAGGGAGAAATGGGGAGAGGGGAGAGGGAAATGGGGAGAAGGAAAAGGGAGAGGGAAATGGGGAAATGGGGAAATGGGGAGGGAAATTGGGAAAGGGAGAGGGAAATGGGAGAGAGAAAGGGAAATGGGGAGAAGGAAAGGGAGAGGGGAGAGGGGACGGAGAGGGAGAGGAGAATGAGGATGGAGGAGGGAGAGGGAGAGGGAAATGGGGAGAGGGAAATGGGCAGAGGGAAAGGGAGAGGGAAATGGGGAGAGGGAAAGGGAGAGGGAAATGGGGAGAGGGAAATGGGCAGAGGGAAAGGGAGAGGGAAATGGGGAGAGGGAAAGGGAGAGGAAGAGGGAGCAGGGAAGGGGAGAGGGAAATGGAGAAGGAAGAGGGCAGAGGGAGGGGACACGGAGGGACAGGGAGGGGACACGGAGGGACAGGGAGGGACCAGGGAGGACGAGGAAGGGGAGAGGGACAGCGGAGACCCCCGAAGGGACAGGGAGGGACGCGGAGGGCAGAGGTGACAGCGAAGGGACGGACAGACGCGACAGAGAGAGGACAAACACCGGAGAGGACAAACAGCAAACAGAGAGGACAAACAGCAAAGTTAGAGCACAAACCACCAAAGCGAGACCGCGCCGCCCGTCCCCTCCCTGTCCCTCCACCTCTTACCGGGCTCAGCGACGGCCACGGCCACCAAAACCGCCCCGAGCAGCGCCCCGAGGACACCCATGGCCCCTCCGCGTCCCCAATGTCCCCAGAGTCCCCACGCCGAGCCCACCCGAGGGGTCCGACGCGGCGCCAGCCAATGGGAGAGCTCCGCGCCCGTGACGTCAGCGGTTGCCAGGCAGGGGAGCGCCGAGAGCGGCGCGGGGCCGGTGACAGCGCGCGGGGGACACGAGTGGGGGTGGGGGGGGGGAAAGGGACACCGAGACCCCCCCCAGGGGTCACGTGGGGTTGGGGACACCCTCAAAGTGACCCTAAATTAGGGGGGGTCATAAGTGACGTCACGGGGGTTAATGAGCGGCGTGCGGTTAATTAGGGGGGCGCGCGTGGGGAGTGTGACGTCAACGGGGGTGGCATTGGGACACCCCAGGAATTGTGGGGGACCCCCGTGAGTGCGCCCCACCCCCCCCAAAGGTGTCACAGACCCCCGTGGGGACACCTCAGAAATTTTTGGGGACCCCCAAATCCCTCCGTGGATGTCCCCCAGCCTTTGTGGGACGCTTGTGGGTGTCCCCCACCCTCATCCCACCCACCCAGGAATGTCCCAGACCCCCATGGGGACACCCCAAAAATTTTTGGGGACCCCAGATCCCTCCGTGGGTGCCCCTCCCCATTTGTGAGACCCCCGTGGGTGCTCCTCACCCCTCCCAGGAATGTCCCAGACCCCCGTGGGGACACCTGAAAAATTTTTGGGGACCTCCCCCCCCCAGGAATTTTTGGGACCCTCCCTCCCCACCCTCCCCCACGGACCCCCGTGGATTTCCCCCCCCCCCCACGCTGCAGCGCTCCCCTCACTGCGCATGCGCGCGGCGCTAGGACCCCGCGGAGCCTTTCCCGCCACGCCGGGGGGGGGAGGGGAGGGGAGGGCCATGAATGGGGACCCGTGGGAGCCGCGGGGGAGCCACGTGACCGCCGCCAGCCAATCAGCGCGCGGGTGACGTAGCTCGTGGCTCCCTTTTCTGCCCCGGGATGGTTTTTTTTACCTTTTTTGCCCCAAACTCGGGTTTTTTTGGGGCGGGAGGATTTGAAGGGAGAGGAGAGGGGGGCGGATGAAGCGGGGCCGAGCCCGGGGGTCGCGGCGCGAAGCGGGGGCGCCTCAGGTGAGTGCCGGGGGGGGGGCGGCCTCGCCCTGCCCCCCCCTCACAGCGGCGCGGAGGCGGGGGGAGGTCACGTGATGGCGGCGCGCCGTCAATCAAGCTTCATCCCGCCCTCTTTTCGGCGCTTCGACCAATAGGGAGGCGAGGAGCGGGTGATTGACAGCGGGGCGGGCGCGGCTTTGTGCGCGCGGCGGGGGCGGCGGTTTGGGGCGAAAAGCGCCATGTTTGGGTGTTCGCGCGGGGGCGGCGGCGGGCGCGGCCCCAAGTGCTGTGTCACGGTGGCGGTGGAGAGCCCCGGGGAGGGGGGAAGGGAAGCGGACGCCACACGGAGCCACCCGTGTCCTGCGAGCCCCGGGGAGGAGGGGGTGGGGTGGGGAATGTGGAGAGGAAGAGGTCGGGAAGGACGCGAGAATTCCCTCAGCGAGGAGGGCGAAAAGGGTCGGGGGGTCCCTGAGGGGGAGCCCGTGGAGGGGGGAGGGGGTTCGGGGCTCCCCGGTGTTGGGGGTGAGGGGGGGGATGGGGTGGGGGGGGAGCGGCGTTTTGGGGTTTTAGCGGCGCTGGCGGCCGCGGGAGCGCCGTGTTCGTGGGGGTTGTCGCCCTCAGTGTGTGCTCAGGGAAAGGTTGGAGCCGCCCGAGCCTCTGTGGGCGCCGCGGGGAGCGGGGGCGACGCGGTGCGTGGCTGCCTGTGGGGGGGGGTGGGGGGGGGGCACGGTTGAACGGAGCATTGAGGGCTGGGAGAGCACCGCGAGGGGGGTGAGGCCCGGCGGGGGAGCGTCCCCGGAGCTCGCTGCGGCGGAGGAGCGGCGGGGGAAGCGGCGGGTGCGGCCGCCACCGGCCGCGCTCATTGTGCGGCCGCGGCCACCGCCGCCATTCAAGATGGCGCCCGCCGGCCCCTTCTTCCTCCTTCGCCTCCCCCTCTTTCCCCAGGGGCGCCGCAGCCAATCGGCGCCTGAGCCCGCCCCCCGCGTGACCCGCCGGCCAATCAGCGGTCGGCGCGCTCCGGCGTCAGCCAATCACCGCCGAGACGGCCGCGCGCGTCGGGTGAGGCGCTGGGCGGAAGGCCGGGAGGGGCGTGGAGCCCTTCCGTTGATTGACGCCTCTCTCGCCCAATCGCACCCTTCCCCGGCGGGTGCCTCCGCCCAATGAGGCAGCGGCGGGGCGGGGCGGGGCGGTTGGGTGACGTCAGCCCGCGGGGCGTCCAATAGCGAGGCGGCTGAGGTCTATATAAGGGCGGGCGGGGGCAGGCCGAGCGGCGCCATTTCGCGGGGACGAAGGGACGGAGCGGGTCGGGCCCGGCGCGCGAGGGGGGCGGCCCCAACCCGGCTCCATCCCCCGCCTCCGCCGTCCCGGAGGGCTCCGGGACCCTCCCCGGACCCTCCCCGGCCTCCGCAGCGACCCCTGCCTGCGGCCACCGGCGGCGAGAGGGGGGGGGGAAGACGCCTCCGCCCGGCTTCTTTTCCACCACCTCCCTCCCTCCCTCCTCCTCCCCCCTCCTTCCCCTCAGCGAGCCAAGATGGAGCGCGGCCGCTGAGATTGCCCGCTACGATATCCGCCGTCATCCGCCGCTCCGAGCGCGGCTCCTCGCCTCTTCCACCGCAGCCGAGGCCGCCGGGGGCCGGCAGCGACTCGGCCGAGCTTGTATCGAGCGGATCGCGCCGCGTTCGGCGGGTCCGGTGAGGCTCCGAAGGGACGATCCCCCCTTGGCTCTCCCCGCTCCATTGCCGTGTGTGTGTGTGTGGCCCCCCCGGTGCATCCCCTCAGAGCGCGCCGCCATTTTCGCCGCGCCCCGTGGATGTGAGGCCGCGCTCGGTTCTTTTTTATTTCCCCTCCTTCATCATCTTCCACCGCTTCTGCCGCCGATTGAGGAGCTCGGAAAGGGGAGGGGGCTCCCTTCAAGACCCCCCTCCCCTGGTACCGGGGATGCGCTGACGCTGGAAGGGCCCAAAGCGGGCCGGGAGCGGTGAAGCTTTGGCCGGGCAAAGTGGGGGGCTCGTCGGAGGAGACGGCGGGAGGAGGAGGAGGAGGAGGAGGAGACGAAGGCCAGGCGGGCCCGAGGGCCTCAGCAGCAGCAGCAGCCGCCGGGATGTTGCAGAATGTGAATCCCCAGAGCAAGTAGGTGCTGGTGGGGAGGGAATGGAGGCTTTGGGGGTGTTGGCGTTGAGGGGATGGGGAGCGCCGTGGGACAGCCGGGTTGTGGTTGGGGTGTTGTGACGGCGACACTGGGGACACAGGGACCCCAAAATCGTGGCAGTGTCACCGTGGGACCTTCCTGCTGGGCCTGTCGCCGCCAGTGCTGTGACAGTGGCATGGGGACCCCCAAATCCTGGCAGTGTCACCGTGGGATCCCACATAATGTGACAGTGACATTGGGGACCCAGGGACCCCGAAATTGTGGCAGTGTCACGGTGGGACCCTCATGCTGGGGCTGTCACCCCCGTGCTGTGACAATGACATGGGGACCCCAAATTGTCACTGTGCTGGGTCTGTGTCACCCCCGCGCTGTGACAGCGACACGGGGACCCCCAGATTGCGGCAGTGTCACTGTGGGACACCTGCATTGGGGCAGTGTCACCCCCGTGCTGTGACAGTGACGCTGTGGAACCCCACATGCTGTGACAGTGACATTGGGGACGCAGGGACCCCAAAATTGTGGCAGTGTCACCGTGGGGCCCTCATGCTGGGGCTGTCACCCCCGTGCTGTGACAGTGTCACTGTGGGACTCCACATTCTGTGACAGCGACATTGAGACCCCAAAATTGTTTCGGTGTCACCCTGGGACTCCTGTGCTGGGTCTGTGTCACCCCAGTGCTGTGACAGTGACACAGGGACCCCCAAATCCTGGCAGTGGCACTGTGGGAACCTACATAATGTGACAGTGACATTGGGACCCCAAAATTGTGGCAGTGTCACCGTGGGACCCTCATGCTGGGGCTGTCACCCCCGTGCTCTGACTGTGACACTGGGGACACGGGGACCCCCAAATTGTGGCAGTGTCACTGTGGGGTTCCTGTTCCGGATCTGTGTCATCTCCAGGCTGTGACAGTGACATTGGCACCCCAAATGGTGGCAGTGTCACCGTGGGACCCCACATGCGGTGACAGTGACATTGGCACCCCAAATGGTGGCAGTGTCACCGTGGGACCCCACATGCGGTGACAGTGACATTGGCACCCCAAATTGTGGCAGTGTCACCGTGGGACTCTCATGCTGGGGCTGTCACCCCCGTGCTCTGACTGTGACACTGGGGACACGGGGACCCCCAAATTGTGGCAGTGTCACCGTGGGGTTCCTGTTCCGGATCTGTGTCATCTCCAGGCTGTGACAGTGACATTGGCACCCCAAATGGTGGCACTGTCACCGTGGGACCCCACATGCGGTGACAGTGACATTGGGACCCTCAAATTGCCCCATGCTGGGTTTGTGTCACCCCAGTGCTGTGACAGTGACGTTGGGACCCCCGAATTGTGGCGGTGTCACCGTGGGATCCCCGTGGCGGGTCTGTGTGGCGTCCAGGCTGTGACAGTGACAGCAGGGACACGGGGACCCCCGAATTGTGGCAGTGTCACCTTCGTGCTGTGACAGTGACGCTGTGGGACCCCGCATGCTGTGACAGTGACATTGGGTCCCCCACATCTGGCAGTGTCACCGTGGGACCCCTAAATTGTGGCAGTGTCACTGCGGGACCCCCACGTTCTGTGACTGTGACATTGGGACCCCCGAATTGTGGCAGTGTCACCCCCGGGTGATGACAGTGACACTATGGCACCCCCAGACTGTGACAGTGACACTGTGGGACCCCACATGCTGTGACAGTGGCATTGGGTCCCCCAAATCTGGCAGTGTCACCGTGGGACCCCTAAATTGTGGTAGTGTCACTGTGGGATCCCACATAATGTGACAGTGACATTGGGGACGCAGGGACCCCAAGATTGTGGCAGTGTCACCGTGGGACCCTCATGCTGGGGCTGTCACCCCCGTGCTCTGACTGTGACATTGGGACCCTCAAATTGTGGCAGTGTCACCCCCGGGTGATGACAGTGACACTGTGGCACCCCCAGACTGTGACAGTGTCACCCCCGTGCTGTGACAGTGACATTGGTACCCCCAAATAGTGGCAATGTTACCGTGGGACCCTCATGCTGGGGCTGTCACCCCCGTGCTGTGACAGTGACATCGGGGACCCCCAAATAGTGACAGTGTCACCGCAGTGCTGTGACAGTGACATTGGGACCCCCGAACTGTCCTGTGTTTGTGTCACCCCAGTGCTGTGACAGTGACATTGGGACCCCCGAACTGTCCCGTGTTTGTGTCACCCCAGTGCTGTGACAGTGACATTGGGACCCCTGTGTCACCGTGGGACCCTTGTGCTGGGTTTGTGTCACCCCCGTGCTGTCACCGGCTGTGACAGTGACACGGGGACCCCCCCAAATGGTGGCAGTGTCACCGTGGCACCCTTAAGTTGTGGCAGTGCCACCCTCAGGCTGTGACAGGGATGCTGTGGGACCCCCCAAATGGTGGCAGTGTCACCTTAGGACCCGAAATTGTGGCTGTGTCACCCTCAAACTGTGGCGGTGACGTTGGGACCCCAAATTGTGGCAGTGTCACCCCCAAATTGTCACATTGTGACCCCCAAATTGTGGCAGTGTCACTGTGAGACCCCCCCCCCCCCCCCAAAAGTGTGACAGTGTCACCCCCAGGCTGTGACAGTGACATTGGGACCCCAAAGTTGTGACAGTGTCACCCCCAAATTGTGGCAGTGTCACCGTGAGACCCCCCCCCCCCCCCCAAAGTGTGACAGTGTCACCCCCAGGCTGTGGCAGTGACATTGGGACCCCCAAACTGTGACAGTGGGACCCCAAATTGTGACAGTGTCACCCTCAAATTGTGACAGTGGCACTGTCACCCGCAGACTGTGACAGTGACATTGGGACCCCAAAGTTGTGGCAGTGTCACCCCCAAACTGTCACATTGTGACCCCCAAACTGTGACAGTGTCACCCCCAAACTGTCACATTGTCACCCCCAAACTGTGGCAGTGTCACCCCCAAGCTGTGGCAGTGTCACCCCCAAACTGTCACATTGTGACCCCCAAATTGTGACAGTGTCACCCCCAAATTGTCACATTGTCACCCCCAAACTGTGGCAGTGTCACCCCCAAATTGTCACATTGTCACCCCCAAACTGTGGCAGTGTCACCCCCAAGCTGTGGCAGTGTCACCCCCAAATTGTGACAGTGTCACCCCCAAATTGTCACATTGTCACCCCCAAACTGTGGCAGTGTCACCCCCAAATTGTGACAGTGTCACCCCCAAATTGTCACATTGTGACCCCCAAACTGTGGCAGTGTCACCCCCAAACTGTGACAGTGTCACCCCTAAATTGTGGCAGTGTCACTCCCAAATTGTGGTAGTGTCACTCCCAAATTGTCACATTGTGACCCCCAAAGTTGTGGCAGTGTCACCCCCAAACTGTGGCAGTGTCACCCCCAAGCTGTGGCAGTGTCACCCCCAAATTGTCACATTGTGACCCCCAAGCCGTGGCAGTGTCACCCCCAAACTGTGGCAGTGTCACCCCCAAGCCGTGGCAGTGTCACCCCCAAATTGTGACAGTGTCACCCCCAAACTCCAGCAGTGTCACCCCCAAATTGTGGCAGTGTCACCCCCAAACTGTGGCAGTGTCACCTTCAGGCTGCGACAGTGACATTGGGACCCCAAATTGTGGCAGAGTCACCCCCAAAACGGTGACGGTGACATTGGGACCCCCAAACTGTCACCGTGTCACCGAGGTCACCCCGTCCTTGTCACCGGGGTCGTGCCCTTGGGGACAATCCCGGGGTCACCCAGGGGTCAGCTCGGGGAAAAAGGGGGTCCCAAATCCTGGGGGTCCCCAAATTCTTGGGATTGGTGTCCCTAAATCCAGGGGGTTGGTGACATGGGGGTCCCCAAATCCTGGGGGTCCCCAAATCCTGGGGGTCCCCAAATCCTGGGGGTTGGTGTCCCCAATTCTGGACCCCCAAAATCCTTGGGATTGGTGTCCCCAAATCCTGGATCCCCCAAAATTTTTGGGATCTGAGTCCTGAGGGTCCCCAAATCCTGGGGTTCCCCAAATCCTTGGGATTGGTGTCCCCAAATCCTGGGGGGTCCCCAAATCTTTGGGATCGGTGTCCCCAAATCCTGGGGGTCCCCAAAATATTTGGGATTGGGGTTCTGGGGGTCCCCAAATCTTTGGGATCGGTGTCCCCAAACCCTGGGGGTCCCCAAAATATTTGGGATTGGGGTTCTGGGGGTCCCCAAATCTTTGGGATCGGTGTCCCCAAACCCTGGGGGTTCCCAAAATATTTGGGATTGGGGTTCTGGGGGTCCCCAAATCTTTGGGATTGATGTCCCCAAATCTTTGGGATTTGAGTTCTAGGGGTCCCCAAATCCTGGACCCCAAAATCCTTGGGATTGGTGTCATGGGGGACCCCAAATCTTTTGGGATTGGTGTCCCCAAATCCTGGATCCCCCAAGAATCTTTATTATTGGTGACATGAGAGTCCCCAAATCCTGGGGGTCCCCAAATCCTTGGGATTGATGTCCCCAAATCCTGGGGGTCCCCAAATCTTGGGGGTTGGTGACATGAGGGTCCCCAAATCCTGGGGGTCCCCAGATATTTGGGGTTGGAGTTCTGGAGGTCCCCAAATCCTTGGGATCAATGACTTGATGTCCCCAAATCTTTGGGATTTGAGTTCTAGGGGTCCCCAAATCCTGGACCCCAAAATCCTTGGGATTGGTGTCATGGGGGTCCTCAAATCTTTGGGATTGGTGTCCCCAAATCCTGGGGGTCCCCAAATCCTGGGGGTCCCCAAAATCCTTGGGATTGGTGTCCCCAAATCCTGGGGGTCCCCAAATGTTTGGCATTGGTGACACGAGGATCCCCAAATTCTGAATCCCCCCCCAAATCTTCAGGATTGCTGACATGGGGGTCCCCAAATTTTTGGGATTGGTGACATGGGGGTCCCCAAAATCCTTGGGATTGATGTCCCCAAATCCTGGGGGTCCCCAAAATCCTTGGGATTGGTGTCCCCAAATCCTTGGGGGTCCCCAAATCCTGGGGGTTGGTGACATGTAGGTCCCCAAATTTTTGGGATTGGTGACATGGGGGTCCCCAAATCCTTGGGATTGGTGTCCCCAAATCCTGGGGGTCCCCAAATCCTTGGGATTGGTGTCCCCAAATCCTGGGGGTCCCCAAAATCTTTGGGATTGGTGTCCCCAAATCCTAGGGGTCCCCAAAATCCTTGGGATTGGTGTCCCCAAATCCTTGGGGGTCCCCAAATCCTGGGGGTTGGTGACATGTAGGTCCCCAAATTTTTGGGATTGCTGACATGGGGGTCCCCAAATCCTTGGGATTGGTGTCCCCAAATCCTGGGGGTCCCCAAATCCTTGGGATTGGTGTCCCCAAATCCTGAGGGTCCCCAAATCTTTGGGATTGGTGTCCCCAAATCCTAGGGGTCCCCAAAATCCTTGGGATTGGTGTCCCCAAATCCTGGGGGTCCCCAAATCCTTGGGATTGGTGTCCCCAAATCCTGGGGGTCCCCAAATCCTTGGGATTGGTGTCCCCAAATCCTGGGGGTCCCCAAAATCTTTGGGATTGGTGTCCCCAAATCCTGAGGGTCCCCAAATCTTTGGGATTGGTGTCCCCAAATCCTAGGGGTCCCCAAAATCCTTGGGATTGGTGTCCCCAAATCCTTGGGGGTCCCCAAATCCTGGGGGTTGGTGACATGTAGGTCCCCAAATTTTTGGGATTGCTGACATGGGGGTCCCCAAATCCTTGGGATTGGTGTCCCCAAATCCTGAGGGTCCCCAAATCTTTGGGATTGGTGTCCCCAAATCCTGGATCCCCCGAAATCCTTGGGATTGGTGTTCTGGGGCTCCCCAAATCCTAAAATTTAGGATGGGTTTTAGGGGCAGAATTGGGGATTTAGGAACCGTTTTTGAGCAGAATTGGGATTGGTTTTAGGAGCGGAATTGTGGATTTCGGAGCAGTTTTTGGAGTGGATTAAAGAGTGGATTTGGGAGCAGAATTGGGGATTTAGGAGCCGTTTTAGGAGCAGAATTGGGAGCGTTTTTAGGACTGGAATTGTGGATTTAGGAGCAGATTTAGGAGCAGAATTAGGATCGGTTTTAGGAGTGGAATTGCGGATTTAGGAACAGACTTAGGATCGGTTTTAGGAGGGGGTTTAGGAGCAGAATTACGGATTTAGGAGCAGATTTAGGATCGGTTTTAGAAGTGGAATTGCAGATTTAGGAGTGGATTCAGGATCGGTTTTAGGAGCAGAATTGTGGATTTAGGAGCGGCTTTAGGGTCGGTTTTAGGGGCAGAATTGTGGATTTAGGAACTGTTTCAGGAGCAGAATTGGGAGCGTTTTCAGGAGTGGAATTGTGAATTTAGGAGCCGATTTAGGAGCGGTTTTAGGAGCAGAATTGTGAATTTAGGAGTGGATTTAGGATCGGTTTTAGGAGCGGAATTGCGGATTTAGGAGTAAATTCAGGATTGGTTTTAGGAGCGGAATTGCGGATTTAGGAGCCGTTTTGGGAGCGGGTTTAGGATTGGTTTTAGCAGCGGAATTGTGGATTTAGGAGTGGTTTTAGGGGCAGAATTGGGGATTTAGGAGCGGTTCTAACACACAGGACTGGTTTTAACCATGGAATTGTGGATTTAGGAGCGGTTTTAACACTTAAAACTAGTTCTATCCTTTACAACCAATTTTAACTGGAAAATTTCACGTTTAGGACCGGTTTTTATCATGAAATTGCCAATTTCAGTCTGTTTTAACCCCTTAAAACCGATTTTAAGTGCGATTTTTGCGGCGATTTTGCTTTTTTTTTCCCAGAATTTTTTATTCCTTCCAATTTTAACCCTTTATTTCCCATTTTCTCCAGGATTTAGGATCAGTTTTAGAAGTGGAGTTGCAGATTTAGGAGCAGATGTAGGATCGGTTTTAGAAGTGGAATTGCAGATTTAGGAGTGGATTTAGGATTGGTGTTAGGATCAGTTTTAGCAGCGGAATTGTGGATTTAGGAGCAGTTTTGACGCTTAGGACTGGTTTTATCATTTGGGACTGGTTTTAACCATGAAATTGCCATTTTAAGTCCGTTTTAACCCCTTAAAACCGATTTTAAGTGCGATTTTTCCTGGATTTTTGGGGTTTTTTTTTCAGGAATTTCTTCTTTTTCTTATTTTTAACCAATTCTTTCCCAACTTTCCCAGGATTTTAGGCGAGGGCAATGCCGCCCTCGTGGCTCTGGAGTCGGCAGCGCCGGGCAAGCGCATCCGCAAGCCCTCGCTGCTCTACGAGGGCTGCGGGTTCAGGAGCGGCTTTAGGGTCGGTTTTAGGGGCAGAATTGGGGATTTAGGATCGGTTTTAGGAGCAGGTTTGTGGATTTGGGGGTGGATTTAGGATTGGTTTTAAGATTGGTTTTCGGAGTGGAATTGGAGATTTAGGAGCAGATTTAGGAGCGGTTTTAGGCCTGAAATTGCAGATTTAGGATCGGTTTTAGGATCGGTTTTAGGAGCAGAATTGTGAATTTAGGAGCCGATTTAGGATCAGTTTTAGGATCGGTTTTAGGAGTGGAATTGTGGATTTAGGAGCGGAATTAAGAGCGGTTTTAGGAGCAGAATTGGGGATTTAGGAGCGGTTCTAGCACACAGGACTGGTTTTAACCATGGAATTGTGGATTTAGGAGCGGTTTTAACACTTAAAACTGGTTCTATCCATTACCACCAGTTTTAACCGGAAAATTTCAGATTTAGGACTGGTTTTAATCATGAAATCGCCATTTTAAGTCCATTTTAAACCCCTCAAAACCGATTTTAAGTGGGATTTTTGCCTGGAATTTGCTTTTTTTCCCCCAGAATTTTTTATTCCTTCCAATTTTAACCCTTTATTTCCCATTTTCCCCAGGATTTTAGGCGAGGGCAATGCCGCCCTCGTGGCTCTGGAGTCGGCAGCGCCGGGCAAGCGCATCCGCAAGCCCTCGCTGCTCTACGAGGGCTTCGAGAGCCCCACGATGGCGTCGGTGCCGTCGCTGGCGGCGCCGGCGGCGAATCCTCCTCCCCCCGAGGTGTCGAACCCCAAGAAGCCGGGCAGGGTCACCAACCAGCTCCAGTACCTGCACAAGGTGGTGATGAAGGCGCTCTGGAAGCATCAGTTCGCTTGGCCCTTCCGGCAGCCCGTGGATGCTGTGAAACTCGGCTTGCCGGTAAAAAAATTTGAATTTTTATATGGGGTTTTTATGGGGTTTTTTGGGGTTTTTTTTTGGGGGTTTTTATGGGGTTTTGTGCGTGTGGATTTTGTCCTTAATCCCATTCTTCAGAGAGGTCCCGGTGTCAAATTTTGTCTCCCTCAGTTTTAGGTGCCTGACAAAAAATTGTGTTTTAATTTAGGCTTGAGATGAAATTAAACCTGATGCTAAAATTGATTTAAAGGTGATCCTAAGCCTAATTTAAAGTTGATCCTGAAATCAGTTTCCTTTCCTAAATTTTGTCCCTCTGAGTCCCAGGTGCTTGTGTGAAAATTGTCTCTTTGTTTAGGCTTGGGATTAAGTTAAAACTGATCCTAAAAGTGATTTAAGGTTGATCCTAAAATGGATTTCAAGGTGATCCTGAAAGTGATTTACAGCTGATCCTAAAATTAATTTAAATGTGATCCTAAAAGTGATGTAAAGCTGAGCCTAAAAGTGATTTAAAGCCGATCCTAAAAGTGATTTAAAGCTGGGCCCTTCTGGCAGCCCGTGGACACCGTCAAGCTCGGCTTGCCGGTAAAAATTCAAATTATTTTGGGGGTTTTTTGGGGTTTTTTCTGGGGTTTTGTGCGTGTGGATTTTGTCCTTCATCCCAATTCTCAAGGAGGTTCTGATGCGGAATTTTGTCCATCTCAGGCTCAGGTGCCGACTCAAGAATTGTGTCTTTGTTTAGATTAATTTAAAACCTGATCCTAAAATTAATTTAAACCTGATCCTAAAAGTGGTTTAAAGCTAATCCTAAAAATGATTTAATGAATAAATGATTTAATTAATTTCAAGGTCCAAGATCAGTTTCAGGCTGCTCCTAAACCTGATGGAAACGTGGTCCTAAAAGTGACCTAAAGCTGATCCTAAAAGTGATTTAAAACGTGATCCTAAAAGTGATTTAAAAGCTGATCCTAAAAGGGACCTAAAGCTGATCCTAAAATTAATTTATACGTGATCCTAAAAGGGGTTTGAGCCTGATCCTAAAAGTGATTTAAATCTGATCCTAAAAGTGATTTAAAGCCGATCCTAAAGTGATTTAAGGCTGATCCTAAAAGTGATTTAAAGCTGATCCTAAAATTAATTTAAACGTGATCCTAAAATTAACCTCAAGCTGATCCTAAAAGTGATTTAAAGCCGATCCTAAAAGTGATTTAAATCTGATCCTAAAAGTGATTTAAAGCCGATCCTAAAGTGATTTAAAGCCGATCCTAAAAGTGATTTAAATCTGATCCTAAAAGTGATTTAAAGCCGATCCTAAAAGTGATTTAAAGCTGATCCTAAAATTAATTTAAACGCGATCCTAAAATTAACCTCAAGCTGATCCTAAAAGTGATTTAAAGCCGATCCTAAAAGTGATTTAAATCTGATCCTAAAAGTGATTTAAAGCCGATCCTAAAAGTGATTTAAAGCTGGGCCCTTCTGGCAGCCCGTGGACGCCGTCAAGCTCGGCTTGCCCGTAAAAATTCAAATTATTTTGGGGGTTTTTTGGGGTTTTTTGGGGTTTTTCTGGGGTTTTGTGCGTGTGGATTTTGTCCTTCATCCCAATTCTTCAGAGAGGTCCCGGTGTCAAATTTTGTCTCCCTCAGTTTTAGGTGCCTGACAAAAAATTGTGTTTTAATTTAGGCTTGAGATTAAATTAAAACTGATGCTAAAATTGATTAAAAGGTGATCCTAAGCCTAATTTAAAGTTGATCCTGAAATCAGTTTCCTTTCCTAAATTTTGTCCCTCTCAGTCCAGGTGCTTGTGTGAAAATTGTCTCTTTGTTTAGGCTTGGGATTAAGTTAAAACTGATCCTAAAAGTGATTTAAGGTTGATCCTAAAATGGATTTCAAGGTGATCCTGAAAGTGATTACAGCTGATCCTAAAATTAATTTAAATGTGATCCTAAAAGTGATGTAAAGCTGAGCCTAAAAGTGATTTAAAGCCGATCCTAAAAGTGATTTAAAGCTGGGGCCTTCTGGCAGCCCGTGGACACCGTCAAGCTCGGCTTGCCGGTAAAAATTCAAATTATTTTGGGGGTTTTTTGGGGTTTTTCTGGGGTTTTGTGCGTGTGGATTTTGTCCTTCATCCCAATTCTCAAGGAGGTTCTGATGCGGAATTTTGTCCATCTCAGGCTCAGGTGCCGACTCAAGAATTGTGTCTTTGTTTAGATTAATTTAAACCTGATCCTAAAATTAATTTAAACCTGATCCTAAAAGTGGTTTAAAAAGCTAATCCTAAAAATGATTTAATGAATAAATGATTTAATTAATTTCAAGGTCCCAAGATCAGTTTCAGGCTGCTCCTAAACCTGATGGAAACGTGGTCCTAAAAGTGACCTAAAGCTGATCCTAAAATTAATTTATACGTGATCCTAAAAGTGATTTAAAGCTGATCCTAAAAGTGACCTAAAGCTGATCCTAAAAGTGACCTAAAGCTGATCCTAAAAGTGATTTAAAGCTGATCCTAAAATTAATTCAAACGTGATCCTAAAAGGGACCTAAAGCTAATCCTAAAAGTGATTTAAAGCCGATCCTAAAAGTGATTTAAATCTGATCCTAAAAGTGATTTAAAGCCGATCCTAAAAGTGATTTAAATCTGATCCTAAAAGTGATTTAAAGCCAATCCTAAAGTGATTTAAGGCTGATCCTGAAAGTGATTTAAAGCTGATCCTAAAATTAATTTAAACGTGATCCTAAAATTAACCTCAAGCTGATCCTAAAAGTGATTTAAAGCCGATCCTAAAAGTGATTTAAATCTGATCCTAAAAGTGATTTAAAGCCGATCCTAAAGTGATTTAAAGCCGATCCTAAAAGTGATTTAAATCTGATCCTAAAAGTGATTTAAAAGCCGATCCTAAAAGTGATTTAAAGCTGGGCCCTTCCGGCAGCCCGTGACGCCGTCAAGCTCGGCTTGCCCGTAAAAATTCAAATTATTTTGGGGTTTTTTGGGGTTTTTTGGGGTTTTTCTGGGGTTTTGTGCGTGTGGATTTTGTCCTTCATCCCAATTCTTCAGAGAGGTCCCGGTGTCAAATTTTGTCTCCCTCAGTTTTAGGTGCCTGACAAAAAATTGTGTTTTAATTTAGGCTTGAGATGAAATTAAACCTGATGCTAAAATTCATTTAAAGGTGATCCTAAGCCTAATTTAAAGTTGATCCTGAAATCAGTTTCCTTTCCTCAATTTTGTCCCTCTCAGTCCCAGGTGCTTGTGTGAAAATTGTCTCTTTGTTTAGGTCTGAGATTAATTAAAACTGATCCTAAAATTCATTTAAAGATGATTCTAAACCTGATTTACTGGGAAGTTTTCAACAAAGTTCCCCAAAGTTCAATAAAAATTCCAAAAAAATCGATGAAAATTTCAACAAAATTCCAGAAAATTCAATAAAAATTTTGAAGAAATTCTAGGATATGTTCCGAAGATTCTAACAAAATTTTAAAAAATCCAGGGAAATTCCAACAAAATTCCAGGAAAAACGTCCCAAAATTCAGTGGCAAAATTCCAGCAAAATCCAAAAAAAAAAGGCAACAAAATTCAAAATATTTCCGGGAAAAATGAAAAAATTGCCCAAAATTCTCATTTTTTTTTCCTTTCCCCTCCCAAGTTTGTGTTTGCCTCTTCCCTTTTGGTGCTTTTTGTGCCTCCTGGAGCCGAATTTGTTGATTTTTGGCCCAATTTTTTGGCAGGATTACCACAAGATCATCAAGCAGCCGATGGACATGGGAACCATCAAGAGGAGGCTGGAGAACAATTATTACTGGGGGGCAGCCGAGTGCATGCAGGACTTCAACACCATGTTCACCAACTGCTACATCTACAACAAGGTAAAAAAAATATAAAAATAACAAAAAAAAATCTAAAAAAACAGCAGAAAAAAATTCCATTAAAATATCATAAAAAATCCCGTTGAAAACGGCGGAGAAATGGCTGAAAAACGGCCAAAAATTGCACAAAAATACGCTTTAAAATGGTGCAAAAATACCCCAAAATAGACCCAAAAATTGCACAAAATACACCCAAAAATACATTATAAATACACTTTAAAATTGTACAAAAAACCCCAAAATAGACCCAAAAATAGCCCAAAATACACGCAAAAATACATTATAAAATACACTTTAAAATTGCACAAAAAAACCCCAAAATAGACCCAAAAATCCACTTAAAAATCCACCCAAAAAATGCCCAAAATCACCCCCAAAATCCACCCCAAAATATCCAAAACTAAACCCAAAAATGCCCAAAAATGCCCCAAAAATGCCCAATTGTTACTGGGGGGCTTCAACCCCATGGGCACCAACTGCTACATCTGCAACAAGGTAAAAATTATGGAAAATACAGAAAAATATCTAAAAAAACAACAGAAAAAAATTCCATTAAAATATCATAAAAAATCCCCTTGAAAACGGCGGAGAAATGGCTAAAAACGGCCAAAAATTGCACAAAAATACGCTTTAAAATGGTGCAAAAATACCCCAAAATAGACCCAAAAATTGCACAAAATACACCCAAAAATAGCCCAAAATACACGCAAAAATACATTATAAATACACTTTGAAATTGCACAAAAAAAAACCCAAAATAGACCCAAAAATAGCCCAAAATACACGCAAAAATACACTTTAAAATACACTTTAAAATTGCACAAAAAAAAACAAAATAGACCCAAAAATTGCACAAAATCAGCCAAAAAAATCTCATTAAAAATTCCAACCAAAAATCCCCCCAAACCACCCCCCAAAATAAACCCAAAAATGCCCCAAAAATACCCAAAAATGCCCCAAAATGCCCCAAAAATGCCCAATTGTTACTGGGTGGCTTCAACCCCATGGGCACCAACTGCTACATCTGCAAAAGGTAAAAAAATTATAAAAATATAGAAAATTAAAGCCACAAAAATATCAGAAAAAATCACCCCCCAATTTAAAAATCCAAAGCAATAATCAAAAATAAAATCTTCCAAAAATCCCAAAAAATCATTAAAAAAATCAGGAAAACGGGAAAAAAATCCCCCCAAAAAATGTAAAAAAAATTCAAAAAAATGCAGAAAAAATCAGAAAAAAATGGGGAAAAAAAAAAAGGGAAAAAAATCCAAAAAAAATCCCAAAAATTCCGGGAAGGTTCCAAACTTTAAATTTTTATTTTTTCACCAATTTTTGATTTTTTTTGGTTATTTCCAGCCCACGGATGACATTGTGCTGATGGAGCAGACGCTGGAGAAGCCAAAAACCCACAAAAATCCCCAAAAATTCACATTAAAAACCATTAAAAACCATTAAAAAATTCCAAAGCAATAATTAATAAAATCTTTAAAAAATCCCAAAAAATCATTAAAAAATTGAGGAAAACCACAAAAAAAAATTCCCCCAAAAAATTTCAAAAAAATTCAAAAAAATGCAAAAAAAATCCCAAAAAATGTCAAAAAAATTCAAAAAAATGCAGAAAAAATCAGAAAAAAAATGGGGAAAAAAAGGGAAAAAATCCGGGAAGGTTCCCAAACTTTTAATTTTGATTTTTTCCCCCAATATTTTTTGATATTTTTTTATTTTTAGCCCACGGATGACATCGTGCTGATGGCGCAGACGCTGGAGAAGCCAAAAACCCCCAAAAATCCCTAAAAATTCACATTAAAAACCATTTAAAAAAACCATTAAAAACCATTAAAAAATCCAAATAATAAAAATAAAATTCAATTCTCAAAGAGTCCCAAAAAATCATTAAAAAATGCAGGAAAACTGCAAAAAAAATCCCAAAAAATGTCGAAAAAAATTCAAAAAAAATGCAGAAAAAAATCAGAAAAAATCAGAAAAAAAATGGGGAAAAAAAGGGAAAAAAATCCCAAAAAATCCAGGAAGGTTCCCAAACTTTAAATGTTGATTTTTTCACCAATATTTTTGATATTTTTTTATTTTTAGCCCATGGATGACATCGTGCTGATGGCGCAGACGCTGGAGAAGCCAAAAATCCCCAGAAATCCCCCAAAAATTCACATTAAAAACCATAAAAACCAATAAAAACCATTAAAAAACCTTAAAAACTCCAAATAATAAAAATAATATTTAATTCTCAAAAAATCCCAACAAATCATAAAAAAAACTTCTGGAAAACCACAAAAAAAATCCCAAAAAATGTCGAAAAAAATTCAAAAAAATGCAGAAAAAAATCAGAAAAAATCAGAAAAAAAATGGGGAAAAAAAGGGAAAAAAATCCCAAAAAATCCAGGAAGGTTCCCAAACTTTTAATTTTGATTTTTTCACCAATATTTTTGATATTTTTTTTATTTTTAGCCCACGGATGACATCGTGCTGATGGCGCAGACGCTGGAGAAGCCAAAAATCCCCAGAAATCCCCAAAAATTCACATTAAAAACCATAAAAACCAATAAAAAACCATTAAAAAACCATTAAAAAATCCAAATAATAAAAATACTATTTAATTCTCAAAAAATCCAACAAATCATAAAAAAAACTTCTGGAAAACCACAAAAAAAATCCCAAAAAATGTCGAAAAAAATTCAAAAAAATGCAGAAAAAAATCAGAAAAAATCAGAAAAAAATGGGGAAAAAAAGGGAAAAAAATCCCAAAAAATCCAGGAAGGTTCCCAAACTTTTAATTTTGATTTTTTCACCAATATTTTTGATATTTTTTTTATTTTTAGCCCACGGATGACATCGTGCTGATGGCGCAGACGCTGGAGAAGCTTTTCCTGCAGAAAGTGGCTCAGATGCCCCCGGAGGAGACGGAGCTGCTGCTGCCCCTGGCCAAGAACAGCCACAAGAAAGGGGCAGCCCGGGCTGCAGGTGGGGATTTGGGGGGAAAAATCCAAATTTTGGTTAAAAATTAAAATTTTGGGGGAAAAACAGTGAAAATTGGGGGGAAAAAGGTGAATTTTTGGGCAAAAAAATGTGAATTTTTGGGGGAAAAATGTGAATTTTTGGGCCAAAAACCTCTGAGGTTTAAGGGGAAAAAATCTAATTTTTTGGTAAAAATTGTGGATTTTGGGGGGAAAATTTGGATTTTGGTTAAAAATGTGAATTTTTGAGGAAAAAAAGTGAATTTTGGGGGTAAAAGCCGAGGAGACGGAGCTGCTGCTGCCCCTGGCCAAGAACAGCCACAAGAAAGGGCAGCCCGGGCTGCAGGTGGGAATTTGGGGTGAAAAATAGAAAATTTGGTTAAAAATTAAAATTTTGGGGGAAAAAACGTGAAAATTGGGGGAAAAAAGGTGAATTTTTGGCAAAAAATGGGAATTTTTGGGGCAAAAATGTGAATTTTTGGGCCAAAAACCTCTGAGTTTTGAGGGGAAAAATCTAAATTTTGGGTAAAAATTGTGGATTTTTGGGGGGAAAATTTGGATTTTGGTAAAAAATGTGAATTTTTGAGGAAAAAAAGTGAATTTTGGGGTAAAAGCCGAGGAGACGGAGCTGCTGCTGCCCCTGGCCAAGAACAGCCACAAGAAAGGGGCAGCCCGGGCTGCAGGTGGGGATTTGGGGTGAAAAATAGAAAATTTGGTTAAAAATTAAAATTTTGGGGGAAAAAACGTGAAAATTGGGGGAAAAAAGGTGAATTTTTGGGCAAAAAATGGGAATTTTTGGGGAAAAATGTGAATTTTTGGGCCAAAAAGCTCTGAGGTTTAAGGGGAAAAAATCTAATTTTTTGGTAAAAATTGTGGATTTTGGGGGGAAAATTTGGATTTTGGTAAAAATGTGAATTTTTGAGGAAAAAAAGTGAATTTTGGGGTAAAAAGCCGAGGAGACGGAGCTGCTGCTGCCCCTGGCCAAGAACAGCCACAAGAAAGGGGCAGCCCGGGCTGCAGGTGGGGATTTGGGGGGGAAAATCCAAATTTTGGTTAAAAATTAAAATTTTGGGGAAAAACAGTGAAAATTGGGGGGAAAAAGGTGAATTTTTGGGCAAAAAATGTGAATTTTTGGGGGAAAAATGTGAATTTTTGGGCCAAAAACCTCTGAGTTTTGAGGGGAAAAAAAATCTAAATTTTGGGCAAAAATTGTGGATTTTGGGGTGAAAATTTGGATTTTGGGAAAAAAAGTGAAATTTGTGGAAAAAAATGTGAATTTTTGAGGGAAAAAAGTGAATTTTGGGGTAAAAGCCGAGGAGAACGGAGCCTGCTGCTGCCCTGGCCAAGAACAGCCACAAGAAAGGGGCAGCCCGGGCTGCAGGTGGGGATTTGGGGGGAAAAAATCCAAATTTTGGTTAAAATTTAAAATTTTGGGGGAAAAAAAGTGAAAATTTGGTGAAAAAAAGGTGAATTTTTGGGCAAAAAATGTGAATTTTGGGGGGAAAAATGTGAATTTTTGGGCCAAAAACCTCTGAGTTTTGAGGGGAAAAAAATCTAAATTTTGGGCAAAAATTGTGGATTTTGGGTGAAAATTTGGATTTTGGGAAAAATGTGAATTTTGGGAAAAAAAAATGTGAATTTTTGAGGAAAAGAAAGTGAATTTTGGGGTAAAAGCCGAGGAGACGGAGCTGCTGCTGCCCCTGGCCAAGAACAGCCACAAGAAAGGGGCAGCCCGGGCTGCAGGTGGGAATTTGGGGTGAAAAATAGAAAATTTGGTTAAAAAATTCAAGTTTTGGAGAAAAAAAACCCCTGAAATTTGGGAAAAAACCCCCAAATTTTTGGTGAAAAATGTGAATTTTTGGGCAAAAACTGGGAATTTTTGTGGTAAAAATGTGAATTTTGGATGACGAAAAAGTGAATTTTGGGGGAAAAATTTGAGTTTTTGGGTGAAATAAAAGGATTTTGGTAAAAAATGTGGATTTGGGGTAAAAGTCCCTGAATTTTGGGTAAAAAATTGGAATTTTGGGGGGAAAAAATCACAAAATTTGGGCTAATGGAGCCAAAAGCAGCCACAAAAAAAGGGCAAGCCGGGGCTGCGGGTGGGATTTGGGTGAAAAAATGAAATTTTTATGTGCCCAAATCCCTTTGCACAACATTTTGATGTTTTCTAACCCCCTTTTCCACGTCTTTTGTCTCTCCAAACCCCAATTTTTCCCAGGATTTTTATGTTCCTAAAATCTGTTTTTGCAGGATTTTTGTGTTCCTGAATCCCTTTTCCCAAATTTTTAATGTTCCTCAATCCCTTTTCCAGGATTTTAACCCCATTTTTCCCAGGTTTTTTGTATTTCTCAACTCATTTTCTTCAGGTTTTTTGTGTTCCTAAATCCCTTTGCCCAGAATTTTTATGTCCATAAATCCTCTCTTTCCCCAGGATTTTGGTGCCATTTTAAGGATCCCAACCCAATTTTTTCCAGGTTTTTTGTGTTCCTAAATCCCTTTTCCCAGAATTTTTGTGGTGTCCCTAAATCCTTTTTTTTCCCAGGATTTTGGTGCCATTGTAAGGATTATAACCCCATTTTTTCCAGTTTTTTTAGCCCATTTTTCCAGGATTTTGGTGCCATTTTAAGGATTATAACCCCATTTTTTCCATTTTTTTTTGGCCCATTTTACCAGGATTTTGGTGCCATTTTAAGAATCCTGACCCCATTTTTCCAGGATTTTTGTGTCCCTAAATCCCTTTTCCCAGGTTCTTTATGTCTTCCAGTTTCTTTTCCCAGGATTTTTGTGTTCCTAAATCCCTTTGCCCAGGATTTTTGTGTATCTGAACCCATTTTTTCCAGGATTTTTGTGTTCCTAAATCCCTTTGCCCGAATTTTTTATGTCTCCCAGTCCATTTTCCCAGAATCTTTGTATTTCCCAACCCGATTTTTCCCAGGTTTTTTGTGTTCCTAAATCCCTTTTCCCAAATTTTTTATGTCTCCCAGTCCATTTTCCCAAAACCTTTGTGTTTCCCAACCCGATTTTTTCCAGGTTTTTTGTGTTCCTAAATCCCTTTTCCCAGAATTTTGTGGTGTCCCTAAATCCCTTTTCCTAGAATTTGGCTGCCATTTTAAAGATCCCAACCCCATTTTTCCCAGGTTTTCTAACCCATTTTTCCAGGATTTTGGTGCCATTTTAGGAATTCTAAACCCCATTTTCCCCAGGATTTTTGTGTTCCTAAATCCCTTTTCCCAGGATTTTTGGTGCCATTTTAAGGATCCTAACCCCTTTTTCCCAGTTTTTTTGTGTTCCTAAATCCCTTTTCCCAAATTTTTATGTCTCCCAGTTCCTTTTCCCAGAATTTTTGTGTCCCCAAACCCCTTTGCCCAAATTTTTTATGTCCCTAAATCCCTTTTCCCAGGTTCTTTGTGTTCCTAAATCCCTTTTCCCAGGATTTTGGTGCCATTTTAGGGATCGGAACCCCATTTTTTCCCAGGATTTCCATGTGCCTAAATCTGTTATTCCCCAAAATTTTATGTGCCTAAATCCCTTTTCCCCAGGTTTTTTGTGTTGCTAAATCCCTTTTCCCAAATTTTTTATGTCTCCCAGTTCCTCTTCCCAGAATTTTGTGTTTCCCAACCCCATTTTTTCCACGTTTTTTGTGTTTCCAAACCCAAAATTTTTCCCAGGTTCTTTGTGTTCCTAAATCCCTTTTTCCCAAGATTTTTGTGTTCCTAAATCCCCTTTCCCAGAATTTTTGTGCCATTTTAGGGATCCTAACCCCATTTTTCCCAGGTTCTTTGTGTTCCTAAATCCTCTCTTTTCCACGATTTTGGTGCCATTTTAGGGATCCCAACCCCCATTTTTCCCAGGATTTTTGTGTTCCTAAATCCCTTTGCCCAATTTTTTTGTGTTTCCCAGTCCATTTTCCCAGAATCTTTGTATTTCCCAACCTGATTTTTCCCAGGTTTTTTTGTGTTCCTAAATCCCTTTTCCCAGAATTTTTGTGGTGTCCCTAAATCCTTTTTTTTCCCAGGATTTTGTGCCATTTTAAGGATTATAACCCCATTTTTTTCCAGTTTTTTTAGCCCATTTTTCCAGGATTTTGGTGCCATTTTAAGGATTATAACCCCATTTTTTCCATTTTTTTTTGGCCCATTTTACCAGGATTTTGGTGCCATTTTAAGAATCCTGACCCCATTTTTTCCAGGATTTTTGTGTCCCTAAATCCCTTTTCCCAAGGTTCTTTATGTCTTCCAGTTCTTTTCCCAGGATTTTTGTGTTCCTAAATCCCTTGCCCAGGATTTTTTGTGTATCTGAACCCCATTTTTTCCCAGGTTTTTTGTGTTCCTAAATCCCTTTGCCCGAATTTTTTATGTCTCCCAGTCCATTTTCCCAAAACCTTTGTGTTTCCCAACCCGATTTTTTCCAGGTTTTTTGTGTTCCTAAATCCCTTTGCCCAGAATTTTTGTGGTGTCCCTAAATCCCTTTTTCTAGAATTTGGCTGCCATTTCAAGGATCCCAACCCCGTTTTTCCCAGGTTTTCTAACCCATTTTTCCAGGATTTTGGTGCCATTTTAGGAATTCTAACCCCATTTTCCCCAGGATTTTGTGTTCCTAAATCCCTTTTCCCAGGATTTTGGTGCCATTTTAAGGATCCTAACCCCCTTTTTCCCAGTTTTTTTGTGTTCCTAAATCCCTTTTCCCAAATTTTTATGTCTCCCAGTTCCTTTTCCCAGAATTTTTGTGTCCCAAACCCTTTGCCCAAATTTTTTATGTCCCTAAATCCCTTTTCCCAGGTTCTTTGTGTTCCTAAATCCCTTTTTCCCAGGATTTTGGTGCCATTTTAGGGATCGGAACCCCATTTTTTCCCAGGATTTCCATGTGCCTAAATCTGTTATTCCCCAAAATTTTTATGTGCCTAAATCCCTTTTCCCAGGTTTTTTTGTGTTGCTAAATCCCTTTTTCCCAAATTTTTTATGCTCCCAGTTCCTCTTCCCAGAATTTTTGTGTTTCCCAACCTGATTTTTTCCACGTTTTTTGTGTTTCCAAACCCGAATTTTTCCCAGGTTCTTTGTGTTCCTAAATCCCTTTTTCCCAAGATTTTTGTGTTCCTAAATCCCCTTTCCCAGGATTTTTGTGCCATTTTAGGGATCCTAACCGCATTTTTCCCAGGTTCTTTGTGTTCCTAAATCCTCTCTTTTCCACGATTTTGGTGCCATTTTAAGGATCCTAACCCCATTTTTCCCAGGATTTTTGTGTTCCTAAATCCCTTTGCCCAAATTTTTTATGTCTCCCAGTCCATTTTCCCCAGAATCTTTGTGTTTCCCAACCCGATTTTTCCCAGGTTTTTTGTGGTTCCTAAATCCCTTTGCCCAGGAATTTTTGTGGTGTCTCCAAATCCTTTTTTTCCCAGGATTTGGTGCCATTGTAAGGATTATAACTCCATTTTTTCCAGTTTTTTTAGCCCATTTTTCCAGGATTTTGGTGCCATTTTAAGGATTATAACTCCATTTTTTCCAGTTTTTTTAGCCCATTTTTCCAGGATTTTGGTGCCATTTTAAGGATCCTAACCCCATTTTTCCCAGTTTTTTTTGTGTTCTAAATCCCTTTTCCCAGGTCTTTATGTCTCCCAGTTTCTTTTCCCAGGTTTTTTGTGTCCCTAAATCCCTTTGCCAGGATTTCGGTGCCATTTTTAGGATCCTAAACCCCTTTTTTCCAGGTTTTTTAATCCCCTTTTCCCAGGATTTTGGTGCCGTTTTAGCAATTCCAACCCCATTTTCCCAGGTTCTTTGTGTTCCTAAATCCCTTTCCCAGGATTTTTGTGTATCTGATCCCCACTTTTTCTGGGTTTTTTTGTGTCCCAAATCCCTTTTCCCAGGATTTTGGTGCCATTTTAGGGATCCTAACCCCATTTGTCCCAGGATTTTTGTGTTCCTAAATCCCTTTGCCCAAATTTTTTATGTCTCCCAGTTCATTTTCCCATAATCTTGTGTTTCCC
>JAYKTQ010000243.1:0-45000 GCA_036010785.1 Ammospiza maritima maritima
TAAGTGGCGGAAGGAAGGAAGGAAGGAAGGAAGGAAGGAAGGAAGGAAGGAAGGAAGGAAGGAAGGAAGGAAGGAAGGAAGGAAGGAAGGAAGTGGCGGAAGGAAGTGGCGGAAGGAAGTGGCGGAAGGAAGTGGCGGAAGGAAGCAAGGAAGTGGCGGAAGGAAGGAAGTGGCGGAAGTGGCGGAAGTGGCGGAAGTGGCGGAAGGAAGGAAGGAAGGAAGGAAGGAAGGAAGGAAGGAAGGAAGGAAGGAAGGAAAGAAGGAAGTGGCGGAACGAAGGAAGGAAGTGGCGGAAGGAAGGAAGTGGCGGAAGGAAGGAAGGAAAGTGGCGGAAGGAAGGAAGGAAGTGGCGGAAGGAAGGTAGTGCCGGAAGGAAGTGGCGGAAGGAAAGTGGCGGAAGGAAGTGGCGGAAGGAAGGAAGGAAGTGGCGGAAGGAAGGAAGTGGCGGAAGGAAGGAAAGTGGCGGAAGGAAGGAAGGAAGTGGCGGAAGGAAGTGGCGAAAGGAAGGAAGTGGCGGAAGGAAGGAAGTGGCGGAAGGAAGGAAGGAAGGAAGTGGGCAGAAGGAAGTGGCGGAAGGAAGTGGCGGAAGGAAGTGGCGGAAGGAAGTGGCGGAAAGAAGTGGCGGAAGGAAGGAAGGAAAGTGGCGGAAGGAAGGAAGTGGCGGAAAAAAGTGGCGGAAGGAACAAGTGGCGCAAGGAAGTGGCGGAAGGAAGTGGCAGAAGGAAGTGGCGGAAGGAAGTGGCGAAAGGAAGTGGCGGAAGGAAGGAAGGAAGTGGCGGAAGGAAGGAAGGAAGTGGCGGAAGGAAGTGGCGGAAGGAAGTGGCGGAAGGAAGTGGCGGAAGGAAGTGGCGGAAGGAAGTGGCGGAGGGACGGAAGGAAGGGAAGGAAGGAAGGAAGGAAGGAAGGAAGGAAGGAAGGAAGGAAGGAAGGAAGGAAGGAAGGAAGGAAGTGGCGGAACGAAGGAAGGAAGGAAGGAAGGAAGGAAGTGGCGAAAGGAAGGAAGGAAGTGGCGGAAGGAAGGAAGGAAGGAAGTGGCGGAAGGAAGGAACTGGGGGTAGGAAGGAAGTGGCGAAAGGAAGGAAGGAAGGAAGGAGGAAGGAAGGAAGGAAGGAAGGAAGGGAAGGAAGGAAGGAAGGAAGGAAGGAAGGAAGGAAGGAAGGAAGGAAGGAAGGAAGGAAAGGAAGGAAGGAAGGAAGGAAGGAAGGAAGGGGCGGAAGGAAGGAAGGAAGGAAGGAAGGAAGGAAGGAAGGAAGGAAGGGAAGGAAGGGAAGGAAGGAAGGAAGGAAGGAAGGAAGGAAGGAAGTGACGGAAGGAAGGAAGTGGCGGAAGGAAGTGGCGGAAGGAAGTGGCGGAAGGCAGGAAGGAAGGAAGGAAGGAAGTGGCGGAAGGAAGTGGCGGAAGGAAGTGGCGGAAGGAAGTGGCGGAAGGAAGTGGCGGAAGGAAGTGGCGGAAGGAAGTGGCGGAAGGAAGGAAGGAAGTGGCGGAAGGAAGTGGCGGAAGGGAGTGGTGGAAGGAAGTGGCGGAAGGAAGGAAGAGGCGGAAGGAAGGAAGTGGCGAAAGGAAGTGGCCGAAGGAAGTGGCGGAAGGAAGGAAGGAAGTGGCGGAAGGAAGTGGCGGAAGGAAGGAAGTGACGGAAGGAAGGAAGTGGCGGAAGGAAGTGGCGGAAAGAAGTGGCGGAAGGCAGGAAGGAAGGAAGGAAGGAAGTGGCAGAAGGGAAGTGGCGGAAGGAAGTGGCGGAAGGAAGTGGCGGAAGGGAAGTGGCGGAAGGAAGTGGCGGAAGGAAGGAAGGAAGTGGCGGAAGGAAGTGGCGGAAGGAAGGAAGGAAGTGGCGGAAGGAAGTGGCGGAAGGAAGTGGCGGAAGGAAGTGGCGGAAGGAAGTGGCGGAAGGAAGTGGCGGAAGGAAGGAAGGAAGGAAGGAAGGAAGGAAGGAAGGAGGAAGGAAGGAAGGAAGGAAGGAAGGAAGGAAGGAAGGAAGGAAGGAAGGAAGGAAGGAAGGAAGGAAGGAAGGAAGGAAGGAAGGAAGGAAGGAAGGAAGGAAGGAAGGAAGGAAGGAAGGAAGGAAGTGGCGGAAGGAAGGAAGGAAGGAAGGTGGCGGAAGGAAGGAAGTGGCGGAAGGAAGGAAGGAAGGAAGTGGCGGAAGGAAGTGGCGGAAGGAAGGAAGGAAGGAAGGAAGGAAGGAAGGAAGGAAGGAAGGAAGGAAGGAAGGAAGGAAGAAGGAAGGAAGGAAGGAAGGAAGGAAGGAAGGAAGGAAGGAAGGAAGGAAGGAAGGAAGGAAGGAAGGAAGGAAAGGAAGGAAGGAAGGAAGGAAGGAGGAAGGAAGGAAGGAACTGGCGGAAGGAAGTGGTGGAAGGAAATGGCGGAAGGAAGTGGCGGAAGGAAGGAAGTGGCGGAAGGAAGGAAGGAAGTGGCGGAAGGAAGTGGCGGAAGGAAGTGGCGGAAGGAAGTGGCGGAAGGAAGTGGCGGAAGGAAGTGGCGGAAGGAAGGAAGGAAGGAAGGAAGGAAGGAAGGAAGGAAGGAAGGAAGGAAGGAAGGAAGTGGCGGAAGGAAAGTGGCGGAAGGAAGGAAGGAAGTGGCGGAAGGAAGGAAGGAAGTGGCGGAAGGAAGGAAGGAAGGAAGGAAGGAAGGAAGGAAGGAAGGAAGGAAGGAAGGAAGGAAGGAAGGAAGGAAGGAAGGAAGGAAGGAAGTGGCGGAAGGAAGGAAGGAAGAAAGTGGCAGAAGGAAGTGGCGGAAGGAAGTGGCGGAAGGAAGTGGCGGAAGTGGCGGAAGTGGCGAAAGTGGCGGAAGTGGCGGAAGAAGGAAGGAAGGAAGAAAGAAGAAAGTGGCGGAAGGAAGTGGCGGAAGGAAGGAAGGAAGTGGCGGAAGGAAGGAAGTGGCGGAAGGAAAGAAGTGGCGGAAGGAAGTGGCGAAAGGAAGTGGCGGAAGGAAGTGGCGGAAGGAAGGAAGTGGCGGAAGGAAGGTATTGCCGGAAGGAAGTGGCGGAAGGAAATGGTGGAAGGAAGTGGCGGAAGGAAGGAAGGAAGTGGCGGAAGGAAGGAAGTGGCGGAAGGAAGGAAGTGGCAGAAGGAAGGAAGGAAGTGGCGGAAGGAAGTGGCGAAAGGAAGGAAGTGGCGGAAGGAAGGAAGTGGCGGAAGGAAGGAAGGAAGGAAGTGGCAGAAGGAAGTGGCGGAAGGAAGTGGCGGAAGGAAGTGGCGGAAGGAAGTGGCGGAAAGAAGTGGCGGAAGGAAGGAAGGAAGTGGCGGAAGGAAGGAAGTGGCGGAAGGAAGTGGCGGAAGGAACAAGTGGCGCAAGGAAGTGGCGGAAGGAAGTGGCAGAAGGAAGTGGCGGAAGGAAGTGGCGAAAGGAAGTGGCGGAAGGAAGGAAGGAAGGAAGGAAGGAAGGAAGGAAGGAAGGAAGGAAGGAAGGAAGGAAGGAAGGAAGGAAGGAAGGAAGGAAGGAAGGAAGGAAGGAAGGAAGGAAGGAAGGAAGGAAGGAAGGAAGGAAGGAAGGAAGGAAGGAAGGAAGGAAGGAAGGAAAGGAAGGAAGGAAGGAAGGAAGGAAGGAAGGAAGGAAGGAAGGAAGGAAGGAAGGAAGGAAGGAAGGAAGGAAGGAAGGAAGGAAGGAGAAGGAAGGAAGGAAGGAAGGAAGGAAGGAAGGAAGGGAAGGAAGGAAGGAAGGAAGGAAGGAAGGAAGGAAGGAAGGAAGGAAGGAAGGAAGGAAGGAAGGAAGGAAGGAAGGAAGGAAGGAAGGAAGGAAGTGGCGTAAGGAAGGAAGTGGCGGAAGGAAGTGGCGGAAGGAAGTGGCGGAAGGAATTGGCGGAAGGAAGTGGCGGAAGGAAGTGGCGGAAGGAAGGAAGGAAGTGGCGGAAGGAAGTGGCGGAAGGGAGGAAGGAAGTGGCGGGAAGGAAGGAAGGAAGTGGCGGAAGGAAGGAAGTGGTGGAAGGAAGGAAGTGGCGGAAGGAAGGAAGTGGCGGAAGGAAGGAAGTGGCGGAAGGAAGTGGCGGAAGGAAGGAAGTGGCGGAAGGAAGGAAGTGGCGGAAGAAGGAAGTGGCGGAAGGAAGGAAGGAAGTGGCGGAAGGAAGTGGCGGAAGGAAGGAAGTGGCGGAAGGAAGGAAGGAAGGAAGGAAGGAAGAGGAAGGACGGAAGGAAGGAAGGAAGGAAGGAAGGAAGGAAGGGAAGGAAGGAAGGAAGGAAGTGGCGGGAAGGAAAGAAGTGGCGGAAGGAAGTGATGGAAGGAAGTGGCGGAAGGAAGTGGCGGAAAGAAGGAAGTGGCGGAAGGAAGTGGCGGAAGGAAGGAAGGAAGTGGCAGAAGGAAGGAAGTGGCGGAAGGAAGTGGCGGAAGGAAGTGGCGGAAGGAAGTGGCGGAAGGAAGTGGCGGAAGTAAGTGCCGGAAGGAAGTGGCGGGGGGAAGGGGAAGGAAGTGGCGGAAGGAAGTGGCGGAAGGAAGTGGCGGAAGGAAGGAAGGAAGGAAGGAAGGAAGGAAGGACGGAAGGAAGGAAGGAAGGAAGGAAGGAAGGTGGCGGAAGGAAGTGGCGGAAGGAAGTGGCGGAAGGAAGTGATGGAAGGAAGTGGCGGAAGGAAGTGGCGGAAAAGAAGGAAGTGGCGGAAGGAAGTGGCGGAAGGAAGGAAGGAAGTGGCAGAAGGAAGGAAGTGGCGGAAGGAAGTGGCGGAAGGAAGTGGCGGAAGGAAGTGGCGGAAGGAAGTGGCGGAAGTAAGTGCCGGAAGGAAGTGGCGGAAGGAAGTGGCGGAAGGAAGTGGCGGAAGGAAGTGGCGGAAGGAAGGAAGGAGAAGGAAGGAAGGAAGGAAGGGAAGGAAGGAAGGAAGGAAGTGGCGGAAGGAAGGAAGGAAGGAAGGAGGAAGGAAGGAAGGAAGGAAGGAAGGAAGGAAGGAAGGAAGGAAGGAAGTGGCGGAAGGAAGTGGCGGAAGGAAGTGGCCGAAGGAAGTGGCGGAAGGAAGTGGCGGAAGGAAGGAAGGAAGGAAGGAAGGAAGGAAGGAAGGAAGGAAGGAAGGAAGGAAGGAAGGGAAGGAAGGAAGGAAGTGGCGGAAGGAAGTGGCGGAAGGAAGGAAGTGGCGGAATGAAGTTCCGGAAGGAAGTGGCGGAAGGAAGTTGCGGAAGGAAGTGGCGGAAGGAAGGAAGGAAGTGGCGGAAGGAAGTGGCGGAAGGAAGTGGCGGAAGGAAGTGGCGGAAGGAAGGAAGGAAGTGGCGGAAGGAAGGAAGTGGCGGAAGGAAGGAAGTGGCGGAAGGAACTGGCGGAAGGAAGGAAGTGGCGGAAGGAAGGAAGGAAGTGGCGGAAGTGGCGGAAGTGGCGGAAGGAAGGAAGTGGCGGAAGGAAGTGGCGGAAGGAAGGAAGGAAGTGGCGGAAGGAAGTGGCGGAAGGAAGGAAGTGGCGGAAGGAAGTGGCGGAAGGAAGTGGGGGAAGGTAGTGGCGGAAGGAAGTGGCGGAAGGAAGGAAGGAAGGAAGGAAGGAAGGAAGGAAGGAAGGAAGGAAGGAAGGAAGGAAGGAAGGAAGGAAGGAAGGAAGGAAGGAAGGAAGGAAGGAAGGAAGTGGCGGAAGGAAGTGGCGGAAGGAAGGAAGTGGCGGAAGGAAGTGGCGGAAGGAAGTGGCGGAAGGAAGTGGCGGAAGGAAGTGGCGGAAGTGGCGGAAGTGGCGGAAGTGGCGGAAGGAAGGAAGGAAGGAAGGAAGGAAGGAAGGAAGGAAGGAAGGAAGTGGCGGAAGGAAGGAAGTGGCGGAAGGAAGTGGCGGGAAGGGAGTGGTGGAAGGAAGTGGCGGAAGGAAGGAAGAGGCGGAAGGAAGGAAGTGGCGAAAGGAAGTGGCCGAAGGAAGTGGCGGAAGGAAGGGAAGGAAGGAAGTGGCGGAAGGAAGTGGCGGAAGGAAGGAAGTGACGGAAGGAAGGAAGTGGCGGAAGGAAGTGGCGGAAAGAAGTGGCGGAAGGCAGGAAGGAAGTGGCGGAAGGAAGTGGCGGAAGGAAGTGGCGGAAGGAAGTGGCGGAAGGAAGTGGCGGAAGGAAGTGGCGGAAGGAAGTGGCGGAAGGAAGGAAGGAAAGTGGCGGATGGAAGTGGCGGAAGGAAGGAAGGAAGTGGCGGAAGGAAGTGGCGGAAGGAAGTGGCGGAAGGAAGTGGCGGAAGGGAAGTGGCGGAAGGAAGTGGCGGAAGGAAGGAAGGAAGGAAGGAAGGAAGGAAGGAAGGAAGGAAGGAAGGAAGGAAGGAAGGAAGGAAGGAAGTGGCGGAAGGAAGGAAGGAAGGAAGTGGCGGAAGGAAGGAAGTGGCGGAAGGAAGGAAGTGGCGGAAGGAAGGAAGTGGCGGAAGGAAGGAAGGAAGGGAAGGAAGGAAGGAAGGAAGGAAGGAAGGAAGGAAGGAAGGAAGGAAGGAGGAAGGAAGGGAGGAAGGAAGGAAGGAAGGAAGGAAGGAAGGAAGGAAGGAAGGAAGGAAGGAAGGAAGGAAGGAAGGAAGGAAGGAAGGAAGGAAGGAAGGAAGGAAGGAAGGAAGGAAGGAAGGAAGGAAGGAAGGAAGGAAGGAAGGGAAGGAAGGAGGAAGGAAGGAAGATGGCGGAAGGAAGGGAAGTGGCGGAAGGAGGAAGTTGGCGGGAAGGAAGTGTGGCGGAAGGAAGTGGCGGAAGGAAGTGGAGGAAGGGAAGTGGCGGAAGGAAGGAAGTGGCGGAGGGAAGGAAGGAAGGAAGTGGCGGAAGGAAGGAAGGAAGTGGCGGAAGGAAGGAAGTGGTGGAAGGAAGGAAGTGGCGGAAGGAAGGAAGTGGCGGAAGGAAGGAAGTGGCGGAAGGAAGTGGCGGAAGGAAGGAAGTGGCGGAAGGAAGGAAGTGGCGGAAGGAAGTGGCGGAAGGAAGGAAGTGGCGGAAGGAAGGAAGGAAGTGGCGGAAGTGGCGGAAGTGGCGGAAGGAAGGAAGTGGCGGAAGGAAGGAAGGAAGGAAGGACGGAAGGACGGAAGGAAGGAAGGAAGAAAGGAAGGAAGGAAGGAAGGAAGGAAGGAAGGAAGGAAGTGGCGGAAGGAAGTGGCGGAAGGAAGTGATGGAAGGAAGTGGCGGAAGGAAGTGGCGGAAAGAAGGAAGTGGCGGAAGGAAGTGGCGGAAGGAAGGAAGGAAGTGGCAGAAGGAAGGAAGTGGCGGAAGGAAGTGGCGGAAGGAAGTGGCGGAAGGAAGTGGCGGAAGGAAGTGGCGGAAGTAAGTGCCGGAAGGAAGTGGCGGAAGGAAGTGGCGGAAGGAAGTGGCGGAAGGAAGTGGCGGAAGGAAGGAAGGAAGGAAGGAAGGAAGGAAGGAAGGAAGGAAGGAAGGAAGGAAGTGGCGGAAGGAAGGAAGGAAGGAAGGAAGGAAGGAAGGAAGGAAGGAAGGAAGGAAGGAAGGAAGTGGCGGAAGGAAGTGGCGGAAGGAAGTGTCGGAAGGAAGTGGTGGAAGGAAGGAAGGAAGGAAGGAAGGAAGGAAGGAAGGAAGGAAGGAAGGAAGGAAGGAAGGAAGGAAGGAAGGAAGGAAGGAAGGAAGGAAGGAAGGAAGGAAGGAAGGAAGGAAGGAAGGAAGGAAGGAAGGAAAGGAAGGAAGGAAGGAAGGAAGGAAGGAAGGAAGTGGCGGAAGGAAGTGGCGGAAGGAAGTGGCGGAAGGAAGGAAGCGGCGGAATGAAGTTCCGGAAGGAAGTGGCGGAAGGAAGTTGCGGAAGGAAGTGGCGGAAGGAAGGAAGGAAGTGGCGGAAGGAAGTGGCGGAAGGAAGTTGCGGAAGGAAGTGGCGGAAGGAAGGAAGGAAGTGGCGGAAGGAAGGAAGTGGCGGAAGGAAGGAAGTGGCGGAAGGAAGGAAGTGGCGGAAGGAAGGAAGTGGCGGAAGGAACTGGCGGAAGGAAGGAAGTGGCGGAAGGAAGGAAGGAAGTGGCGGAAGTGGCGGAAGGAAGGAAGTGGCGGAAGGAAGTGGCGGAAGGAAGGAAGGAAGTGGCGGAAGGAAGTGGCGGAAGGAAGGAAGTGGCGGAAGGAAAGTGGCGGAAGGAAGTGGCGGAAGGTAGTGGCGGAAGGAAGGAAGGAAGGAAGGAAGGAAGGAAGGAAGGAAGGAAGGAAGGAAGGAAGGAAGGAAGGAAGGAAGGAAGGAAGGAAGGAAGGAAGGAAGGAAGGAAGGAAGGAAGGAAGGAAGGAAGGAAGTGGCGGAAGGAAGTGGCGGAAGGAAGTGGCGGAAGGAAGGAAGTGGCGGAAGGAAGTGGCGGAAGGAAGTGGCGGAAGGAAGTGGCGGAAGTGGCGGAAGTGGCGGAAGTGGCGGAAGTGGCGGAAGGAAGGAAGGAAGGAAGGAAGGAAGGAAGAAGGAAGGAAGGAAGGGAAGTGGCGGAAGGAAGGAAGTGGCGGAAGGAAGTGGCGGAAGGGAGTGGTGGAAGGAAGTGGCGGAAGGAAGGAAGAGGCGGAAGGAAGGAAGTGGCGAAAGGAAGTGGCCGAAGGAAGTGGCGGAAGGAAGGAAGGAAGTGGCGGAAGGAAGTGGCGGAAGGAAGGAAGTGACGGAAGGAAGGAAGTGGCGGAAGGAAGTGGCGGAAAGAAGTGGCGGAAGGCAGGAAGGAAGTGGCGGAAGGAAGTGGCGGAAGGAAGTGGCGGAAGGAAGTGGCGGAAGGAAGTGGCGGAAGGAAGTGGCGGAAGGAAGTGGCGGAAGGAAGGAAGGAAGTGGCGGATGGAAGTGGCGGAAGGAAGGAAGGAAGTGGCGGAAGGAAGTGGCGGAAGGAAGTGGCGGAAGGAAGTGGCGGAAGGAAGTGGCGGAAGGAAGTGGCGGAAGGAAGTGGCGGAAGGAAGTGGCGGAAGGAAGGAAGGAAGGAAGGAAGGAAGGAAGGAAGGAAGGAAGGAAGGAAGGAAGGAAGGAAGGAAGGAAGGAAGGAAGGAAGGAAGGAAGGAAGGAAGGAAGAGGAAGTGGCGGAAGGAAGGAAGGAAGGAAGTGGCGGAAGGAAGGAAGTGGCGGAAGGAAGGAAGGAAGGAAGTGGCGGAAGGAAGGAAGGAAGGAAGGAAGGGAAGGAAGGACGGAAAGGAAGGAAGGAAGGAAGGAAGGAAGGAAGGAAGGAAGAGAAGGAAGGAAGGAAGGAAGGAAGGAAGGAAGGAAGGAAGGAAGGAAGGAAGGAAGGAAGGAAGGAAGGAAGGAAGGAAGGAAGGAAGTGGCGGAAGGAACTGGCGGAAGGAAGTGGTGGAAGGAAATGGCGGAAGGAAGTGTCGGAAGGAAGGAAGTGGCGGAAGGAAGGAAGGAAGTGGCAGAAGGAAGTGGCGGAAGGAAGTGGCGGAAGGAAGTGGCGGAAGGAAGTGGCGGAAGGAAGGAAGGAAGGAAGGAAGGAAGGAAGGAAGGAAGGAAGTGGCGGAAGGAAGTGGCCGAAGGAAGTGGCGGAAGGAAGTGGCGGAAGGAAGGAAGGAAGTGGCGGAAGGAAGGAAGGAAGTGGCGGAAGGAAGGAAGGAAGGAAGGAAGGAAGGAAGGAAGGAAGGAAGGAAGGAAGGAAGGAAGGAAGGAAGGAAGGAAGGAAGGAAGGAAGGAAGGAAGGAAAGAAGGAAGTGGCGGAAGGAAGGAAGGAAGAAAGTGGCAGAAGGAAGTGGCGGAAGGAAGTGGCGGAAGGAAGTGGCGGAAGTGGCGGAAGTGGCGAAAGTGGCGGAAGTGGCGGAAGGAAGAAGGAAGGAAGGAAAGAAGAAAGTGGCGGAAGGAAGTGGCGGAAGGAAGGAAGGAAGTGGCGGAAGGAAGGAAGTGGCGGAAGGAAGGAAGGAAGGAAGGAAGGAAGGAAGGAAGGAAGGAAGGAAGGAAGGAAGGAAGGAAGGAAGGAAGGAAGGAAGGAAGGAAGGAAGTGGCGGAAGGAAGGAAGGAAGGAAGGAAGGAAGTGGCGGAAGGAAGGAAGTGGCGGAAGGAAGGAAGGAAGGAAGTGGCGGAAGGAAGGAAGGAAGTGGCGGAAGGAAGGAAGTGGCGGAAGGAAGGAAGTGGCGGAAGGAAGGAAGGAAGTGGCGGAAGGAAGTGGCGAAAGGAAGGAAGTGGCGGAAGGAAAGAAGTGGCGGAAGGAAGGAAGGAAGGAAGTGGCAGAAGGAAGTGGCGGAAGGAAGTGGCGGAAGGAAGTGGCGGAAGGAAGTGGCGGAAAGAAGTGGCGGAAGGAAGGAAGGAAGTGGCGGAAGGAAGGAAGTGGCGGAAGGAAGTGGCGGAGGGAACGGAAGGAAGGAAGGAAGGAAGGAAGGAAGTGGCGGAAGGAAGGAAGGAAGTGGCGGAAGGAAGTGGCGGAAGGAAGTGTCGGAAGGAAGGAAGGACGGAAGGAAAGAAGGAAGGAAGGAAGGAAGGAAGGAAGGAAGGAAGGAAGGAAGGAAGGAAGGAAGGAAGGAAGGAAGGAAGGAAGGAAGGAAGGAAGGAAGGAAGGAAGAAAGGAAGGAAGGAAGGAAGGAAGGAAGGAAGGAAGGAAGGAAGGAAGGAAGGAAGGAAGGAAGGAAGGAAGGAAGGAAGGAAGGAAGGGGAGGAAGGAAGGGGAGGAAGGAAGGGGAGGAAGGAAGGAAGGAAGGAAGGAAGGAAGGAAGGAAGGAAGGAAGGAAGGAAGGAAGGAAGGAAGAAGGAAGAGGAAGGAAGGAAGGAAGGAAGGAAGGAAGGAAGGAAGGAAGGAAGGAAGGAAGGAAGGAAGGAAGGAAGGAAGGAAGGAAGGAAGGAAGGAAGGAAGGAAGGAAGTGGCGGAAGGAAGTGGCGGAAGGAAGTGGCGGAAGGAAGTGGCGGAAGGAAGTGGCGGAAGGAAGGAAGTGGCGGAAGGAAGTGGCGGAAGGAAGTGGCGGAAGGAAGTGGCGGAAGGAAGGAAGGAAGTGGCGGAAGGAAGTGGCGGAACGAAGGAAGGAAGTGGCGGAAGGAAGGAAGGAAGTGGCGGAAGGAAGGAAGTGGTGGAAGGAAGGAAGTGGCGGAAGGAAGGAAGTGGCGGAAGGAAGGAAGTGGCGGAAGGAAGTGGCGGAAGGAAGGAAGTGGCGGAAGGAAGGAAGGAAGTGGCGGAAGTGGCGGAAGTGGCGGAAGGAAGGAAGTGGCGGAAGGAAGGAAGGAAGGAAGGAAGGACGGAAGGAAGGAAGGAAGGAAGGAAGGAAGGAAGGAAGGAAGGAAGGAAGGAAGGAAGGAAGGAAGGAAGGAAGGAAGGAAGGAAGGAAGGAAGGAAGGAAGGAAGGAAGGAAGGAAGGAAGGAAGGAAGTGGCGGAAGGAAGTGGCGGAAGGAAGTGATGGAAGGAAGTGGCGGAAGGAAGTGGCGGAAAGAAGGAAGTGGCGGAAGGAAGTGGCGGAAGGAAGGAAGGAAGTGGCAGAAGGAAGGAAGTGGCGGGAGGAAGTGGCGGAAGGAAGTGGCGGAAGGAAGTGGCGGATGGAAGTGGCGGAAGTAAGTGCCGGAAGGAAGTGGCGGAAGGAAGTGGCGGAAGGAAGTGGCGGAAGGAAGTGGCGGAAGGAAGGAAGGAAGGAAGGAAGGAAGGAAGGAAGGAAGGAAGTGGCGGAAGGAAGGAAGGAAGTGGCGGAAGGAAGTGGCGGAAGGAAGTGGCGGAAGGAAATGGCGGAAGGAAGTGGCGGAAGGAAGGAAGTGGCGGATGGAAGGAAGGAAGTGGCGGAAGGAAGGAAGGAAGTGGCGGAAGGAAGTGGCGGAAGGAAGGAAGGAAGGAAGGAAGTGGCGGAAGGAAGTGGCGGAAGGAAGTGGCGGAAGGAAGTGGCGGAAGGAAGGAAGGAAGGAAGGAAGGAAGGAAGGAAGGAAGGAAGGAAGGAAGGAAGGAAGGAAGGAAGGAAGGAAGGAAGGAAGGAAGGAAGGAAGGAAGGAAGGAAGGAAGGAAGGAAGGAAGGAAGGAAAGAAGGAAGTGGCGGAAGGAAGGAAGGAAGAAAGTGGCAGAAGGAAGTGGCGGAAGGAAGTGGCGGAAGGAAGTGGCGGAAGTGGCGGAAGTGGCGGAAGTGGCGGAAGGAAGGAAGGAAGGAAGGAAGGAAAGAAGAAAGTGGCGGAAGGAAGTGGCGGAAGGAAGGAAGGAAGTGGCGGAAGGAAGGAAGTGGCGGAAGGAAAGAAGTGGCGGAAGGAAGTGGCGAAAGAAGTGGCGGAAGGAAGTGGCGGAAGGAAGTGTCGGAAGGAAGGAAGTGGCGGAAGGAAGGAAGTGCCGGAAGGAAGTGGCGGAAGGAAGTGGCGGAAGGAAGTGGCGGAAGGAAGGAAGGAAGTGGCGGAAGGAAGGAAGTGGCGGAAAGAAGGAAAGTGGCGGAAGGAAGGAAGGAAGTGACGGAAGGAAGTGGCGAAAGGAAGGAAGTGGCGGAAGGAAGGAAGTGGCGGAAGGAAGGAAGTGGCAGAAGGAAGTGGCGGAAGGAAGTGGCGGAAGGAAGTGGCGGAAGGAAATGGCGGAAGGAAGTGGCGGAAAGAAGTGGCGGAAGGAAGGAAGGAAGTGGCGGAAGGAAGGAAGTGGCGGAAGGAAGTGGCGGAAGGAACAAGTGGCGCAAGGAAGTGGCGGAAGGAAGTGGCACAAGGAAGTGGCGGAAGGAAAGTGGCGAAAGGAAGTGGCGGAAGGAAGGAAGGAAGTGGCGGAAGGAAGGAAGGAAGTGGCGGAAGGAAGTGGCGGAAGGAAGTGGCGGAAGGAAGTGGCGGAAGGAAGTGGCGGAAGGAAGTGGCGGAGGGAAGGAAGGAAGGAAGGAAGGAAGGAAGGAAGGAAGGAAGGAAGGAAGGAAGGAAGGAAGGAAGGAAGGAAGGAAGGAAGGAAGGAAGGAAGGAAGGAAGGAAGGAAGGAAGGAAGGAAGGAAGGAAAGAAGGAAGTGGCGGAACGAAGGAAGGAAGGAAGGAAGGAAGGAAGGAAGGAAGTGGCGGAAGGAAGGAAGGAAGTGGCGGAAGGAAGGAAGGAAGGAAGTGGCGGAAGGAAGGAAGTGGCGCAAGGAAGGAAGTGGCGGAAGGAAGGAAGTGGCGAAAGGAAGGATGGAATGAAGGAAGGAAGGAAGGAAGGAAGGAAGGAAGGAAGGAAGGAAGGAAGGAAGGAAGGAAGGAAGGAAGGAAGGAAGGAAGGAAGGGAGGAAGGAAGGAAGGAAGGAAGGAAGTGGCGGAAGGAAGGAAGGAAGGAAGGAAGTGGCGGAAGGAAGGAAGGAAGTGGCGGAAGGAAGGAAGGAAGGAAGGAAGGAAGGAAGGAAGGAAGGAAGGAAGGAAGGAAGGAAGGAAGGAAGGAAGGAAGGAAGGAAGGAAGGAAGGAAGGAAGGAAGGAAGGAAGGAAGGAAGGAAGGAAGGAAGGAAGGAAGGAAGGAAGGAAGTGGCGGAAGGAAGGAAGGAAGGAAGGAAGGAAGTGGTGGAAGGAATGAAGTGGCGGAAAGAAGGAAGTGGCGGAAGGAAGGAAGTGGCGGAAGGAAGGAAGTGGCGGAAGGAAGGAAGTGGCGGAAGGAAGTGGCTGAAGGAAGTGGCGGAAGGAATTGGCGGAAGGAAGTGGCGGAAGGAAGTGGCGGAAGGAAGGAAGTGGCGGAATGAAGTGGCGGAAGGAAGTTGCGGAAGGAAGTGGCGGAAGGAAGTGGCGGAAGGAAGGAAGGAAGTGGCGGAAGGAAGTGGCGGAAGGAAGGAAGGGAGTGGCGGAAGGAAGGAAGGAAGTGGCGGAAGGAAGGAAGTGGTGGAAGGAAGGACGTGGCGGAAGGAAGGAAGTGGCGGAAGGAAGGAAGTGGCGGAAGGAAGTGGCGGAAGGAAGGAAGTGGCGGAAGGAAGGAAGGAAGTGGCGGAAGTGGCGGAAGTGGCGGAAGGAAGGAAGTGGCGGAAGGAAGGAAGGAAGGAAGGAAGGAAGGAAGGAAGGAAGGAAGTGGCGGAAGGAAGGAAGTGGCGGAAGGAAGTGGCGGAAGGAAGGAAGTGGCGGAAGGAAGTGGCGGAAGGAAGTGGCGGAAGGAAGTGGCGGAAGGAAGTGGCGGAAGGAAGGAAGGAAGGAAGGAAGGAAGGAAGGAAGGAAGGAAGGAAGGAAGGAAGGAAGTGGCGGAAGGAAGGAAGGAAGGAAGGAAGGAAGGAAGTGGTGGAAGGAATGAAGTGGCGGAAAGAAGGAAGTGGCGGAAGGAAGGAAGTGGCGGAAGGAAGGAAGTGGCGGAAGGAAGGAAGTGGCGGAAGGAAGTGGCTGAAGGAAGTGGCGGAAGGAATTGGCGGAAGGAAGTGGCGGAAGGAAGTGGCGGAAGGAAGGAAGTGGCGGAATGAAGTGGCGGAAGGAAGTTGCGGAAGGAAGTGGCGGAAGGAAGTGGCGGAAGGAAGGAAGGAAGTGGCGGAAGGAAGTGGCGGAAGGAAGGAAGGGAGTGGCGGAAGGAAGGAAGGAAGTGGCGGAAGGAAGGAAGTGGTGGAAGGAAGGACGTGGCGGAAGGAAGGAAGTGGCGGAAGGAAGGAAGTGGCGGAAGGAAGTGGCGGAAGGAAGGAAGTGGCGGAAGGAAGGAAGGAAGTGGCGGAAGTGGCGGAAGTGGCGGAAGGAAGGAAGTGGCGGAAGGAAGGAAGGAAGGAAGGAAGGAAGGAAGGAAGGAAGGAAGGAAGGAAGGAAGGAAGGAAGTGGCGGAAGGAAGTGGCGGAAGGAAGGAAGTGGCGGAAGGAAGTGGCGGAAGGAAGTGGCGGAAGGAAGTGGCGGAAGGAAGTGGCGGAAGGAAGTGGCGGAAGGAAGGAAGGAAGGAAGGAAGGAAGGAAGGAAGGAAGGAAGGAAGGAAGGAAGGAAGGAAGGAAGGAAGGAAGGAAGGAAGGAAGGAAGGAAGGAAGGAAGGAAGTGGCGGAAGGAAGGAAGGAAGGAAGGAAGGAAGGAAGGAAGGAAGGAAGTGGTGGAAGGAATGAAGTGGCGGAAGGAAGGAAGTGGCGGAAGGAAGGAAGTGGCGGAAGGAAGGAAGTGGCGGAAGGAAGTGGCGGAAGGAAGTGGCGAAAGTAATTGGCGGAAGGAAGTGGCGGAAGGAAGTGGCGGAAGGAAGGAAGTGGCGGAATGAAGTGGCGGAAGGAAGTGGCGGAAGGAAGTGGCGGAAGGAAGGAAGTGGCAGAAGGAAGGAAGGAAGGAAGGAAGGAAGGAAGGAAGGAAGGAAGGAAGGAAGGAAGGAAGGAAGGAAGGAAGGAAGGAAGGAAGGAAGGAAGGAAGGAAGTGGCGGAAGGAAGGAAGGATGGAAGGAAGTGGCGGAAGGAAGGAAGGAAGTGGCGGAAGGAAGGAAGGAAGTGGCGGAAGGAAGGAAGGAAGGAAGTGGCGGAAGGAAGGAAGGAAGGAAGGAAGGAAGGAAGGAAGGAAGGAAGGAAGGAAGGAAGGAAGGAAGGAAGGAAGGAAGGAAGGAAGGAAGGAAGGAAGGAAGGAAGGAAGGAAGGAAGGAAGGAAGGAAGGAAGGAAGGAAGGAAGGAAGGAAGGAAGGAAGGAAGGAAGGAAGGAAGGAAGTGGCGGAAGGAAGGAAGGAAGGAAGTGGCGGAAGGAAGGAAGTGGCGGAAGGAAGGAAGGAAGGAAGTGGTGGAAGGAATGAAGTGGCGGAAGGAAGGAAGTGGCGGAAGGAAGGAAGTGGCGGAAGGAAGGAAGTGGCGGAAGGAAGGAAGTGGCGGAAGGAAGTGGCGGAAGGAAGTGGCGGAAGGAATTGGCGGAAGGAAGTGGCGGAAGGAAGTGGCGGAAGGAAGGAAGTGGCGGAATGAAGTGGCGGAAGGAAGTTGCGGAAGGAAGTGGCGGAAGGAAGTGGCGGAAGGAAGGAAGGAAGTGGCGGAAGGAAGTGGCGGAAGGAAGGAAGGGAGTGGCGGAAGGAAGGAAGGAAGTGGCGGAAGGAAGGAAGTGGTGGAAGGAAGGACGTGGCGGAAGGAAGGAAGTGGCGGAAGGAAGGAAGTGGCGGAAGGAAGTGGCGGAAGGAAGGAAGTGGCGGAAGGAAGGAAGGAAGTGGCGGAAGTGGCGGAAGTGGCGGAAGGAAGGAAGTGGCGGAAGGAAGGAAGGAAGGAAGGAAGGAAGGAAGGAAGTGGCGGAAGGAAGGAAGTGCGGAAGGAAGTGGCGGAAGGAAGGAAGTGGCGGAAGGAAGTGGCGGAAGGAAGTGGCGGAAGGAAGTGGCGGAAGGAAGGAAGGAAGGAAGGAAGGAAGGAAGGAAGGAAGGAAGGAAGGAAGGAAGGAAGGAAGGAAGTGGCGGAAGAAGGAAGTGGCGGAAGGAAGTGGCGGAAGGAAGGAAGGAAGGAAGTGGCGGAAGGAAGGAAGGAAGGAAGGAAGGAAGGAAGGAAGGAAGGAAGGAAGGAAGGAAGGAAGGAAGGAAGGAAGGAAGGAAGGAAAGGAAGGAAGTGGCGGAAGTGGCGGAAGGAAGGAAGGAAGGAAGGAAGGAAGGAAGGAAGGAAGGAAGGAAGGAAGGAAGGAAGGAAGTGGTGGAAGGAATGAAGTGCGGAAGGAAGGAAGTGGCGGAAGGAAGGAAGTGGCGGAAGGAAGGAAGTGGCGGAAGGAAGTGGCGGAAGGAAGTGGCGAAAGTAATTGGCGGAAGGAAGTGGCGGAAGGAAGTGGCGGAAGGAAGGAAGTGGCGGAATGAAGTGGCGGAAGGAAGTGGCGGAAGGAAGTGGCGGAAGGAAGGAAGGAAGGAAGGAAGGAAGGAAGGAAGGAAGGAAGGAAGGAAGGAAGGAAGGAAGGAAGGAAGGAAGAAGGAAGGAAGTGGCGGAAGGAAGGAAGGAAGGAAGGAAGGAAGTGGCGGAAGGAAGGAAGGAAGTGGCGGAAGGAAGGAAGGAAGTGGCGGAAGGAAGGAAGGAAGTGGCGGAAGGAAGGAAGGAAGGAAGGAAGGAAGGAAGGAAGGAAGGAAGGAAGGAAGGAAGGAAGGAAGGAAGGAAGGAAGGAAGTGGGCGAAGGAAGGAAGGAGAGGAAGGAAGTGGCGGAAGGAAGGAAGGGAAGGAAGTGGTGGAAGGAATGAAGTGGCGGAAGGAAGGAAGTGGCGGAAGGAAGGAAGTGGCGGAAGGAAGGAAGTGGCGGAAGGAAGGAAGTGGCGGAAGGAAGTGGCGGAAGGAAGTGGCGGAAGGAATTGGCGGAAGGAAGTGGCGGAAGGAAGTGGCGGAAGGAAGTGGCGGAAGGAAGTGGCGGAAGGAAGGAAGGAAGGAAGGAAGGAAGGAAGGAAGGAAGTGGCGGAAGGAAGGAAGGAAGTGGCGGAAGGAAGTGGCGGAAGGAAGTGGCGGAAGGAAATGGCGGAAGGAAGTGGCGGAAGGAAGGAAGTGGCGGAAGGAAGGAAGGAAGTGGCGGAAGGAAGGAAGGAAGGAAGGAAGGAAGGAAGGAAGGAAGGAAGGAAGGAAGGAAGGAAGGAAGGAAGGAAGGAAGGAAGGAAGGAAGGAAGGAAGAAGGAAGGAAGGAAGGAAGGAAGGAAGGAAGTGGCGGAAGGAAGTGGCGGAAGGAAGTGGCGGAAGGAAGTGGCGGAAGGAAGGAAGGAAGGAAGGAAGGAAGGAAGGAAGGAAGGAAGGAAGGAAGGAAGGAAGGAAGGAAGGAAAGGAAGGAAGGAAGGAAGGAAGGAAGGAAGGAAGGAAGGAAGGAAGGAAGGAAGGAAAGAAGGAAGTGGCGGAAGGAAGGAAGGAAGAAAGTGGCAGAAGGGGAAGTGAATAAGAAGGGGAAGGAAGTGGCGGAAGGAAGTGGCGGAAGTGGCGGAAGTGGCGGAAGTGGCGGAAGGAAGGAAGGAAGGAAGGAAGGATTGAAGAAAGTGGCGGAAGGAAGTGGCGGAAGGAAGGAAGGAAGTGGCGGAAGGAAGGAAGTGGCGGAAGGAAAGAAGTGGCGGAAGGAAGTGGCGAAAGAAGTGGCGGAAGGAAGTGGCGGAAGGAAGTGTCGGAAGGAAGGAAGTGCCGGAAGGAAGGAAGTGCCGGAAGGAAGTGGCGGAAGGAAGTGGCGGAAGGAAGTGGCGGAAGGAAGGAAGGAAGTGGCGGAAGGAAGGAAGTGGCGGAAAGAAGGAAGTGGCGGAAGGAAGGAAGGAAGTGGCGGAAGGAAGTGGCGAAAGGAAGGAAGTGGCGGAAGGAAGGAAGTGGCGGAAGGAAGGAAGGAAGTGGCAGAAGGAAGTGGCGGAAGGAAGTGGCGGAAGGAAGTGGCGGAAGGAAGTGGCGGAAGGAAGTGGCGGAGGGAAGGAAGGAAGGAAGGAAGGAAGGAAGGAAGGAAGGAAGGAAGGAAGGAAGGAAGGAAGGAAGGAAGGAAGGAAGGAAGGAAGGAAGGAAAGAAGGAAGTGGCGGAACGAAGGAAGGAAGGAAGGAAGGAAGGAAGGAAGTGGCGGAAGGAAGGAAGGAAGTGGCGGAAGGAAGGAAGTGGCGGAAGGAAGGAAGTGGCGGAAGGAAGGAAGTGTCGGAAGGAAGGAAGTGGCGGAAGGAAGGAAGTGGCGAAAGGAAGGAAGGAAGGAAGGAAGGAAGGAAGGAAGGAAGGAAGGAAGAAGGAAGGAAGGAAGGAAGGAAGGAAGGAAGGAAGGAAGGAAGGAAGGAAGGAAGGAAGGAAGGAAGGAAGGAAGGAAGGAAGGAAGGAAGGAAGGAAGTGGCGGAAGGAAGTGGCGGAAGGAAGTGGCGGAAGGAAGGAAGGAAGGAAGGAAGGAAGGAAGGAAGGAAGGAAGGAAGGAAGGAAGGAAGGAAGGAAGTGTGGAAGGAAGGAAGGAAGGAAGGAAGGAAGTGGCGGAAGGAAGGAAGGAAGTGGCGGAAGGAAGGAAGGAAGTGCGGAAGGAAGGAAGGAAGGAAGGAAGGAAGGAAGGAAGGAAGGAAGGAAGGAAGGAAGGAAGTGGCGGAAGGAAGTGGTGGAAGGAAATGGCGGAAGGAAGTGGCGGAAGTGGCGGAAGCGGCGGAAGCGGCGGAAGTGGCGGAAGGAAGGAAGGAAGGAAGGAAGGAAGGAAGGAAGGAAGTGGCGGAAGGAAGGAAGGAAGGAAGGAAGGAAGGAAGTGGCGGAAGGAATGGAAGTGGCGGAAGGAAGGAAGTGGCGGAAGGAAGTGGCGGAAGGAAGTGGCGGAAGGAAGGAAGGAAGGAAGGAAGGAAGGAAGGAAGGAAGGAAGAAGGAAGGAAGGAAGGAAGGAAGGAAGGAAGGAAGTGGCGGAAGGAAGGAAGTGGCGGAAGGAAGGAAGGAAGTGGCGGAAGGAAGGAGGAAGGAAGGAAGGAAGGAAGGAAGGAAGGAAGGAAGGAAGGAAGGAGAAGGAAGGAAGGAAGGAAGGAAGGAAGGGAAGTGAAGTGCTGAAGTGGCGGAAGGCAGGAAGGAAGGAAGGAAGGAAGGAAGGAAGGAAGGAAGTGGTGGAAGGAATGAAGTGGCGGAAGGAAGGAAGTGGCGGAAGGAAGGAAGTGGCGGAAGGAAGGAAGTGGCGGAAGGAAGTGGCGGAAGGAAGTGGCGAAAGGAATTGGCGGAAGGAAGTGGCGGGAAGGAAGTGGCGGAAGGAAGGAAGTGGCGGAATGAAGTGGCGGAAGGAAGTTGCGGAAGGAAGTGGCGGAAGGAAGTGGCGGAAGGAAGGAAGGAAGTGGCGGAAGGAAGTGGCGGAAGGAAGGAAGGAAGTGGCGGAAGGAAGGAAGGAAGTGGCGGAAGGAAGGAAGAGGTGGAAAAGAAGGACGTGGCGGAAGGAAGGAAGTGGCGAAAGGAAGGAAGTGGCGGAAGGAAGTGCGGAAGGAAGGAAGTGGCGGAAGGAAGGAAGGAAGTGGCGGAAGTGGCGGAAGTGGCGGAAGGAAGGAAGTGGCGGAAGGAAGGAAGGAAGGAAGGAAGGAAGGAAGAAGGAAGGAAGGAAGGAAAGTGGCGGAAGGAAGGAAGTGGCGGAAGGAAGTGGCGGAAGGAAGGAAGTGGCGGAAGGAAGTGGCGGAAGGAAGTGGCGGAAGGAAGTGGCGGAAGGAAGGAAGGAAGTGGCAGAAGGAAGGAAGTGGCGGAAGGAAGTGGCGGAAGGAAGTGGCGGAAGGAAGTGGCGGAAGGAAGTGGCGGAAGTAAGTGCCGGAAGGAAGTGGCGGAAGGAAGGAAGGAAGGAAGGAAGGAAGGAAGGAAGGAAGGACGGAAGGAAGGAAGGAAGGAAGGAAGGAAGGAGGAAGGAAGGAAGGAAGGAAGGAAGGAAGGAAGGAAAGAAGGAAGTGGCCTAAGGAAGGAAGGAAGAAAGTGGCAGAAGGAAGTGGCGGAAGGAAGTGGCGGAAGGAAGTGGCGGGAAGTGGCGGAAGTGGCGGAAAGTGGCGGAAGGAAGGAAGGAAGGAAGGAAAGAAGAAAGTGGCGGAAGGAAGTGGCGGAAGGAAGGAAGGAAGTGGCGGAAGGAAGGAAGTGGCGGAAGGAAAGAAGTGGCGGAAGGAAGTGGCGAAAGGAAGTGGCGGAGGAAGTGGCGGAAGGAAGTGGCGGAAGGAAGGAAGTGGCGGAGGGAAGGAAGTGCCGGAAGGAAGTGGCGGAAGGATAGTGGCGGAAGGAAGTGGCGGAAGGAAGGAAGGAAGTGGCGGAAGGAAGGAAGTGGCGGAAGGAAGGAAGTGGCGGAAGGAAGGAAGGAAGTGGCGGAAGGAAGTGGCGAAAGGAAGGAAGTGGCGGAAGGAAGGAAGTGGCGGAAGGAAGGAAGGAAGTGGCAGAAGGAAGTGGCGGGTGGAAGTGGCGGAAGGAAGTGGCGGAAGGAAGTTGCGGAAAGAAGTGGCGAAAGGAAGTGGCGGAAGGAAGGAAGTGGCGGAAGGAAGGAAGGAAGGAAGGAAGGAAGGAAGGAAGGAAGGAAGGAAGGAAGGAAGGGAAGGAAGGAAGGAAGGAAGGAAGGAAGGAAGGAAGGAAGGAAGGAAGGAAGGAAGGAAGGAAGGAAGGAAGGAAGGAAGGAAGGAAGAAGGAAGGAAGGAAGGAAGGAAGGAAGGAAGGAAGGAAGGAAGGAAGGAAGGAAGTGGCGGAAGGAAGGAAGGAAGGAAGGAAGGAAGGAAGGAAGGAAGGAAGGAAGGAAGGAAGGAAGGAAGGAAGGAAGGAAGGAAGGAAGGAAGGAAGGAAGGAAGAGAATGAAGTGGCGGAAGGAAGGAAGTGGCGGAAGGAAGTGGCGGAAGGAAGGAAGTGGCGGAAGGAAGTGGCGGAAGGAAGTGGCGGAAGGAAGTGGCGGAAGGAAGTGGCGGAAAGAAGGAAGTGGCGGAAGGAAGTGGCGGAAGGAAGGAAGGAAGTGGCGGAAGGAAGGAAGTGGCGGAAGGAAGTGGCGGAAGGAAGTGGCGGAAGGAAGTGGCGGAAGGAAGTGGCGGAAGTAAGTGCCGGAAGGAAGTGGCGGAAGGAAGTGGCGGAAGGAAGTGGCGGAAGGAAGTGGCGGAAGGAAGGAAGGAAGGAAGGAAGGAAGGAAGGGGCGGAAGGAAGGAAGGAAGGAAGGAAGGAAGGAAGGAAGGAAGGAAGGAAGGAAGGAAGGAAGGAAGGAAGGAAGGAAGGAAGGAAGGAAGGAAGGAAGTGGCGGAAGGAAGTGGCGGAAGGAAGTGGCGGAAGGAAGTGGCGGAAGGAAGTGGCGGAAGGGAGGAAGGAAGTGGCGGAAGGAAGGAAGTGGCGGAAGGAAGGAAGGAAGGAAGGAAGGAAGGAAGGAAGGACGGAAGGAAGGAAGGAAGGAAGGAAGGAAGGAAGGAAAGAAGGAAGTGGCGGAAGGAAGGAAGGAAGAAAGTGGGAGAAGGAAGTGGCGGAAGGAAGTGGCGGAAGGAAGAGGCGGAAGTGGCGGAAGTGGCGGAAGTGGCGGAAGGAAGGAAGGAAGGAAGGAAAGAAGAAAGTGGCGGAAGGAAGTGGCGGGAAGGAAGGAAGGAAGTGGCGGAAGGAAGGAAGTGGCGGAAGGAAAGAAGTGGCGGAAGGAAGTGGCGAAAGGAAGTGGCGGAAGGAAGTGGCGGAAGGAAGTGGCGAAGGAAGGAAGTGGCGAGGGGAAGGAAGTGCCGGAAGGAAGTGGCGGAAGGAAGTGGCGGAAGGAAGTGGCGGAAGGAAGGAAGGAAGTGGCGGAAGGAAGGAAGTGGCGGAAGGAAGGAAGTGGCGGAAGGAAGGAAGGAAGTGGCGGAAGGAAGTGGCGAAAGGAAGGAAGTGGCGGAAGGAAGGAAGTGGCGGAAGGAAGGAAGGAAGTGGCAGAAGGAAGTGGCGGGTGGAAGTGCGGAAGGAAGTGGCGGAAGGAAGTTGCGGAAAGAAGTGCGGAAGGAAGGAAGGAAGTGGCGGAAGGAAGGAAGTGGCGGAAGGAAGTGGGCGGAAGGAACAAGTGGCGCAAGGAAGTGGCGGAAGAAGTGGCAGAAGGAAGTGGCGGAAGGAAGTGGCGAAAGGAAGTGGCGGAAGAAGTGGCGGAAGGAAGGAAGGAAGGAAGGAAGTGGCGGAAGGAATGAAGTGGCGGAAGGAAGTGGCGGAAGGAAGGAAGGAAGGAAGGAAGGAAGGAAGGAAGGAAGGAAGGAAGGAAGGAAGGAAGGAAGGAAGGAAGGAAGGAAGGAAGGAAGGAAGGAAGGAAGGAAGGAAGGAAGGAAGGAAGAAGGAAGGAAGGAAGGAAGGAAGGAAGGAAGGAAGAAGGAAGGAAGGAAGGAAGGAAGGAAGGAAGAAGGAAGGAAGGAAGGAAGGAAGGAAGGAAGGAAGGAAGGGGAGGAAAGGAAGGAAGGGGAGGAAGGAAGGAAGGAAGGAAGGAAGGAAGGAAGGAAGGAGAAGGAAGGAAGGAAGGAAGGAAGGAAGGAAGGAAGGAAGGAAGGAAGTGGCGGAAGGAAGGAAGGAAGGGAAGGAAGGAAGGATGGAAGGAAGGAAGGAAGGAAGGAAGGAAGGAAGGAAGGAAGGAAGGAAGGAAGGAAGGAAGGAAGGAAGGAAGGAAGGAAGGAAGGAAGGAAGGAAGTGGTGGAAGGAATGAAGTGGCGGAAGGAAGGAAGTGGCGGAAGGAAGGAAGTGGCGGAAGGAAGGAAGTGGCGGAAGGAAGTGGCGGAAGGAAGTGGCGGAAGGAATTGGCGGAAGGAAGTGGCGGAAGGAAGTGGCGGAAGGAAGGAAGTGGCGGAATGAAGTGGCGGAAGGAAGTGGCGGAAGGAAGTGGCGAAAGGAAGTGGCGGAAGGAAGGAAGGAAGTGGCGGAAGGAAGTGGCGGAAGGAAGGAAGGAAGTGGCGGAAGGAAGGAAGGAAGTGGCGGAAGGGAAGGAAGTGGTGGAAGGAAGGAAGTGGCGGAAGGAAGGAAGTGGCGGAAGGAAGGAAGTGGCGGAAGGAAGTGGCGGAAGGAAGGAAGTGGCGGAAGGAAGGAAGGAAGTGGCGGAAGTGGCGGAAGTGGCGGAAGTGGCGGAAGTGGCGAGGGGGAAGTGGCGAATAAGGAAGGAAGTGGCGGAAGGAAGGAAGGAAGGAAGGAAGGACGGAAGGAAGGAAGGAAGGAAGGAAGGAAGGAAGAAGGAAGGAAGGAAGGAAGGAAGGAAGGAAGGAAGGAAGGAAGGAAGGAAGGAAGGAAGGAAGGAAGGAAGTGGCGGAAGGAAGTGGCGGAAGGAAGTGGCGGAAGGAAGTGATGGAAGGAAGTGGCGGAAGGAAGTGGCGGAAAGAAGGAAGTGGCGGAAGGAAGTGGCGGAAGGAAGGAAGGAAGTGGCAGAAGGAAGGAAGTGGCGGAAGGAAGTGGCGGAAGGAAGTGGCGGAAGGAAGTGGCGGAAGGAAGTGGCGGAAGGAAGTGGCGGAAGTAAGTGCCGGAAGGAAGTGGCGGAAGGAAGTGGCGGAAGGAAGTGGCGGAAGGAAGTGGCGGAAGGAAGGAAGGAAGGAAGGAAGGAAGGAAGGAAGGAAGGAAGGAAGGAAGTGGCGGAAGGAAGGAAGGAAGTGGCGGAAGGAAGTGGCGGAAGGAAGTGGCGGAAGGAAATGGCGGAAGGAAGTGGCGGAAGGAAGGAAGTGGCGGAAGGAAGGAAGGAAGTGGCGGAAGGAAGGAAGGAAGGAAGGAAGGAAGGAAGGAAGGAAGGAAGGAAGGAAGGAAGGAAGGAAGGAAGGAAGGAAGGAAGGAAGGAAGGAAGGAAGGAAGTGGCGGAAGGAAGTGGCGGAAGGAAGTGGCGGAAGGAAGTGGCGGAAGGAAGTGGCGGAAGGAAGTGGCGGAAGGAAGTGGCGGAAGGAAGTGGCGGAAGGAAGGAAGGAAGGAAGGAAGGAAGGAAGGAAGGAAGGAAGGAAGGAAGGAAGGAAGGAAGGAAGGAAGGAAGGAAGGAGGAAGGAAGGAAGGAAGGAAGGAAAGAAGGAAGTGGCGGGAAGGAAGGAAGGGAAGAAAGTGGCAGAAGGAAGTGGCGGAAGGAAGTGGCGGAAGGAAGTGGCGGGAAGTGGCGGAAGTGGCGGAAGGAAGGAAGGAAGGAAGGAAGGAAGGAAGGATTGAAGAAAGTGGCGGAAGGAAGTGGCGGAAGGAAGGAAGGAAGGAAGTGGCGGAAGGAAGTGGCGGAAGGAAGTGGCGGAAGGAAGTGGCGGAGGAAGTGGCGGAAGGAAGTGGCGGAAGGAAGGAAGGAAGGAAGGAAGGAAGGAAGGAAGGAAGGAAAGGAAGGAAGGAAAGAAGGAAGTGGCGGAAGGAAGGAAGGAAGAAAGTGGCAGAAGGAAGTGGCGGAAGGAAGTGGCGGAAGGAAGTGGCGGAAGTGGCGGAAGTGGCGGAAGGAAGGAAGGAAGGAAGGAAGGAAGGAAGGAAGGAAGGAAGGAAGGAAGGATTGAAGAAAGTGGCGGAAGGAAGTGGCGGAAGGAAGGAAGGAAGGAAGTGGCGTAAGGAAGGAAGTGCGGAAGGAAAGAAGTGGCGGAAGGAAGTGGCGAAAGAAGTGGCGGAAGGAAGTGGCGGAAGGAAGTGTCGGAAGGAAGGAAGTGCCGGAAGAAGGAAGTGCCGGAAGGAAGTGGCGGAAGGAAGTGCGGAAGGAAGTGGCGGAAGGAAGGAAGGAAGTGGCGGAAGGAAGGAAGTGGCGGAAAGAAGGAAGTGGCGGAAGGAAGGAAGGAAGTGGCGGAAGGAAGTGGCGAAGGAAGGAAGTGGCGGAAGGAAGGAAGTGGCGGAAGGAAGGAAGGAAGTGGCAGAAGGAAAGTGGCGGAAGGAAGTGGCGGAAGGAAGTGGCGGAAGGAAGTGGCGGAAGGAAGTGGCGGAGGGAAGGAAGGAAGGAAGGAAGGAAGGAAGGGAAGGAAGGAAGGAAGGAAGGAAGGAAGGAAGGAAGGAAGGAAGGAAGGAAGGAAGGAAGGAAGGAAGGAAGGAAAGAAGGAAGTGGCGGAACGAAGGAAGGAAGGAAGGAAGGAAGGAAGTGGCGGAAGGAAGGAAGGAAGTGGCGGAAGGAAGGAAGGAAGGAAGGAAGTGGCGGAAGGAAGGAAGTGGCGGAAGGAAGGAAGTGGCGGAAGGAAGGAAGTGGCGAAAGGAAGGAAGGAAGGAAGGAAGGAAGGAAGGAAGGTAGGAAGGAAGGAAGGAAGGAAGGAAGGAAGGAAGGAAGGAAGGAAGGAAGGAAGGAAGGAAGGAAGGAAGGAAGGAAGGAAGGAAGGAAGTGGCGGAAGGAAGGAAGGAAGGAAGGAAGGAAGGAAGGAAGGAAGGAAGGAAGGAAGGAAGGAAGGAAGGAAGGAAGGAAGGAAGGAAGGAAGGAAGGAAGGAAGGAAGGAAGGAAGGAAGGAAGTGGTGGAAGGAAGGAAGGAAGGAAGGAAGGAAGTGGCGGAAGGAAGGAAGGAAGTGGCGGAAGGAAGGAAGGAAGTGGCGGAAGGAAGGAAGGAAGGAAGGAAGGAAGGAAGGAAGGAAGGAAGGAAGGAAGGAAGGAAGGAAGGAAGTGGCGGAAGGAAGTGGTGGAAGGAAATGGCGGAAGGAAGTGGCGGAAGTGGCGGAAGCGGCGGAAGCGGCGGAAGTGGCGGAAGGAAAGAAGGAAGGAAGGAAGGAAGGAAGGAAGGAAGGAAGGAAGTGGCGGAAGGAAGGAAGTGGCGGAAGGAAGGAAGTGGCGGAAGGAAGGAAGTGGCGGAAGGAAGGAAGTGGCGGAAGGAAGTGGCGGAAGGAAGTGGCGGAAGGAAGTGGCGGAAGGAAGGAAGGAAGGAAGGAAGGAAGGAAGGAAGGAAGGAAGGAAGGAAGGAAGGAAGGAAGGAAGGAAGGAAGGAAGGAAGTGGCGGAAGGAAGGAAGTGGCGGAAGGAAGGAAGGAAGTGGCGGAAGGAAGGAAGGAAGGAAGGAAGGAAGGAAGGAAGGAAGGAAGGAAGGAAGGAAGGAAGGAACTGGCGGAAGTGGGGAAGGAAGGAAGGAAGGAAGGAAGGAAGGAAGGAAGGAAGGAAGGAAGGAAGGAAGGAAGGAAGGAAGGAAGGAAGTGGTGGAAGGAATGAAGTGGCGGAAGGAAGGAAGTGGCGGAAGGAAGGAAGTGGCGGAAGGAAGTGGCGGAAGGAAGTGGCGGTAGGAATTGGCGGAAGGAAGTGGCGGAAGGAAGTAGCGAAAGGAAGGAAGTGGCGGAATGAAGTGGCGGAAGGAAGTGGCGGAAGGAAGTGGCGGAAGGAAGTGGCGAAAGGAAGGAAGGAAGTGGCGGAAGGAAGTGGCGGAAGGAAGGAAGGAAGTGGCGGAAGGAAGGAAGGAAGGAAGTGGCGGAAGGAAGGAAGTGGTGGAAGGAAAAAAGTGGCGGAAGGAAGGAAGTGGCGGAAGGAAGGAAGTGGCGGAAGGAAGTGGCGGAAGGAAGGAAGTGGCAGAAGGAAGGAAGGAAGTGGCGGAAGTGGCGGAAGTGGCGGAAGGAAGGAAGTGGCGTAAGGAAGGAAGGAAGGAAGGAAGGAAGGAAGGACGGAAGGAAGGAAGGAAGGAAGGAAGGAAGGAAGGAAGGAAGGAAGGAAGGAAGTGGCGGAAGGAAGGAAGTGGCGGAAGGAAGTGGCGGAAGGAAGGAAGTGGCGGAAGGAAGTGGCGGAAGGAAGTGGCGGAAGGAAGTGGCGGAAGGAAGTGGCGGAAAGAAGGAAGTGGCGGAAGGAAGTGGCGGAAGGAAGAGGCGGAAGGAAGGAAGGAAGTGGCAGAAGGAAGGAAGTGGCGGAAGGAAGTGGCGGAAGGAAGTGGCGGAAGGAAGTGGCGGAAGTAAGTGGCGGAAGGAAGTGGCGGAAGGAAGTGGCGGAAGGAAGGAAGGAAGGAAGGAAGGAAGGAAGGAAGGAAGGAAGGAAGGAAGGAAGGAAGGAAGGAAGGAAGGAAGGAAGGAAGGAAGGAAGGAAGTGGCGGAAGGAAGGAAGGAAGTGGCGGAAGGAAGTGGCGGAAGGAAGTGGCGGAAGGAAGTGGCGGAAGGAAGGAAGGAAGGAAGGAAGGAAGGAAGGGGCGGAAGGAAGTGGCGGAAGGAAGGAAGTGGCGGAAGGAAGGAAGGAAGGAAGGAAGGAAGGAAGGAAGGAAAGAAAAGAAGGAAGTGGCGGAAGGAAGGAAGGAAGAAAGTGGCAGAAGGAAGTGGCGGAAGGAAGTGGCGGAAGGAAGGAAGTGGCGGAAGGAAGTGGCGGAAGGAAGGAAGTGGCGGAAGGAAGTGGCCCAAGGAAGTGGCGGAAGGAAGTGGCGGAAGGAAGTGGCGGAAAGAAGGAAGTGGCGGAAGGAAGTGGCGGAAGGAAGAGGCGGAAGGAAGGAAGGAAGTGGCAGAAGGAAGGAAGTGGCGGAAGGAAGTGGCGGAAGGAAGTGGCGGAAGGAAGTGGCGGAAGGAAGTGGCGGAAGGAAGTGGCGGAAGTAAGTGCCGGAAGGAAGTGGCGGAAGGAAGTGGCGGAAGGAAGTGGCGGAAGGAAGGAAGGAAAGAAGGAAGGAAGGAAGGAAGGAAGGAAGGAAGGAAGGAAGGAAGGAAGGAAGGAAGGAAGGAAGGAAGGAAGGAAGGAAGGAAGGAAGGAAGGAAGGAAGGAAGGAAGGAAGGAAGGAAGGAAGGAAGGAAGTGGCGGAAGGAAGGAACGAAGTGGCGGAAGAAGTGGCGGAAGGAAGGTGGGCGGAAGGAAAGTGGCGGAAGGAAGGAAGGAAGGAAGGAAGGAAGGAAGGAAGGAAGGAAGGGGCGGAAGGAAGTGGCGGAAGGAAGGAAGTGGCGGAAGGAAGGAAGGAAGGAAGGAAGGAAGGAAGGAAGGAAGGAAGGAAGGAAGGAAGGAAGGAAAGAAGGAAGTGGCGGAAGGAAGGAAGGAAGTAAGAAAGTGGCAGAAGGAAGTGGCGGAAGGAAGTGGCGGAAGGAAGTGGCGGAAGTGGCGGAAGTGGCGGAAGTGGCGGAAGTGGCGGAAGGAAGGAAGGAAGGAAGGAAGAAAGTGGCGGAAGGAAGTGGCGGAAGGAAGGAAGGAAGTGGCGGAAGGAAGGAAGTGGCGGAAGGAAAGAAGTGGCGGAAGGAAGTGGCGAAAGGAAGTGGCGGAAGGAAGTGGCGGAAGGAAGTGGCGGAAGGAAGGAAGTGGCGGAAGGAAGGAAGTGCCGGAAGGAAGTGGCGGAAGGAAGTGGCGGAAGGAAGTGGCGGAAGGAAGGAAGGAAGTGGCGGAAGGAAGGAAGTGGCGGAAGGAAGGAAGTGGCGGAAAGAAGGAAGGAAGTAGCGGAAGGAAGTGGCGAAAGGAAGGAAGTGGCGGAAGGAAGGAAGTGGCGGAAGGAAGGAAGGAAGTGGCAGAAGGAAGTGGCGGAAGGAAGTGGCGGAAGGAAGTGGCGGAAGGAAGTGGCAGAAAGAAGTGGCGGAAGGAAGGAAGGAAGTGGCAGAAGGAAGTGGCGGAAGGAAGTGGCGGAAGGAAGTGGCGGAAGGAAGTGGCGGAAGGAAGTGGCGGAAGGAAGTGGCGGAAGGAAGTGGCGGAATGAAGTGGCGGAAGCAAGTGGCGGAAGGAAGGAAGGAAGGAAGGAAGTGGCGGAAGGAAGGAAGGAAGTGGCGGAAGGAAGGAAGGAAGTGGCGGAAGGAAGTGGCGGAAGGAAGTGGCGGAAGGAAGTGGCGGAAGGAAGGAAGTGGCGGAAGGAAGTGGCGGAAGGAAGTGGCGGAAGGAAGTGGCGGAAGGAAGTGGCGGAAGGAAGGAAGGAAGGAAGGAAGGAAGGAAGGAAGGAAGGAAGGAAGGAAGGAAGGAAGGAAGGAAGTGGCGGAAGGAATTGGCGGAAGGAAGTGGCGGAAGGAAGTGGCGGAAGGAAGGAAGTGGCGGAATGAAGTGGCGGAAGGAAGTGGCGGAAGGAAGTGGCGGAAGGAAGTGGCGGAAGGAAGGAAGGAAGTGGCGGAAGGAAGTGGCGGAAGTGGCGGAAGGAAGTGGCGGAAGGAAGGAAGGAAGTGGCGGAAGGAAGGAAGTGGTGGAAGGAAGGAAGTGGCGGAAGGAAGGAAGTGGCGGAAGGAAGGAAGTGGCGGAAGGAAGTGGCGGAAGGAAGGAAGTGGCGGAAGGAAGGAAGGAAGTGGCGGAAGTGGCGGAAGTGGCGGAAGGAAGGAAGTGACGGAAGGAAGGAAGGAAGGAAGGACGGACGGAAGGAAGGAAGGAAGGAAGGAAGGAAGGAAGGAAGGAAGGAAGGAAGGAAGGAAGGAAGGAAGTGGCGGAAGGAAGTGGCGGAAGGAAGGAAGTGGCGGAAGGAAGTGGCGGAAGGAAGTGGCGGAAGGAAGTGGCGGAAAGAAGGAAGTGGCGGAAGGAAGTGGCGGAAGGAAGAGGCGGAAGGAAGGAAGGAAGTGGCAGAAGGAAGGAAGTGGCGTAAGGAAGTGGCGGAAGGAAGTGGCGGAAGGAAGTGGCGGAAGTAAGTGCCGGAAGGAAGTGGCGGAAGGAAGGAAGGAAGGAAGGAAGGAAGGAAGGAAGGAAGGAAGGAAGGAAGGAAGGAAGGAAGGAAGGAAGGAAGGAAGGAAGGAAGGAAGGAAGGAAGGAAGGAAGGAAGTGGCGGAAGGAAGGAAGGAAGTGGCGGAAGGAAGTGGCGGAAGGAAGGAAGGAAGGAAGTGGCGGAAGGAAGTGGCGGAAGGAAGGAAGGAAGGAAGGAAGGAAGGAAGGAAGGAAGGAAGGAAGGGGCGGAAGGAAGTGGCGGAAGGAAGTGGCGGAAGGAAGGAAGTGGCGGAAGGAAGGAAGGAAGGAAGGAAGGAAGGAAGGAAGGAAGGAAGGAAGGAAGGAAGGAAGGAAGGAAGGAAGGAAAGAAGGAAGTGGCGGAAGGAAGGAAGGAAGAAAGTGGCAGAAGGAAGTGGCGGAAGGAAGTGGCGGAAGGAAGTGGCGGAAGTGGCGGAAGTGGCGGAAGTGGCGGAAGTGGCGGAAGGAAGGAAGGAAGGAAGGAAGAAAGTGGCGGAAGGAAGTGGCGGAAGGAAGGAAGGAAGTGGCGGAAGGAAAGAAGTGGCGGAAGGAAAGAAGTGGCGGAAGGAAGTGGCGAAAGGAAGTGGCGGAAGGAAGTGGCGGAAGGAAGTGGCGGAAGGAAGGAAGTGGCGGAAGGAAGGAAGTGCCGGAAGGAAGTGGCGGAAGGAAGTGGCGGAAGGAAGTGGCGGAAGGAAGGAAGGAAGTGGCGGAAGGAAGGAAGTGGCGGAAGGAAGGAAGTGGCGGAAAGAAGGAAGGAAGTGGCGGAAGGAAGTGGCGAAAGGAAGGAAGTGGCGGAAGGAAGGAAGTGGCGGAAGGAAGGAAGGAAGTGGCAGAAGGAAGTGGCGGAAGGAAGTGGCGGAAGGAAGTGGCGGAAGGAAGTGGCAGAAAGAAGTGGCGGAAGGAAGGAAGGAAGTGGCTGAAGGAAGGAAGTGGCGGAAGGAAGTGGCGGAAGGAACAAGTGGCGCAAGGAAGTGGCGGAAGGAAGTGGCAGAAGGAAGTGGCGGAAGGAAGTGGCGGAAGGAAGGAAGTGGCGGAATGAAGTGGCGGAAGGAAGTGGCGGAAGGAAGTGGCGGAAGGAAGTGGCGGAAGGAAGGAAGGAAGTGGCGGAAGGAAGTGGCGGAAGGAAGGAAGGAAGTGGCGGAAGGAAGGAAGGAAGTGGCGGAAGGAAGGAAGTGGTGGAAGGAAGGAAGTGGCGGAAGGAAGGAAGTGGCGGAAGGAAGGAAGGAAGTGGCGGAAGTGGCGGAAGTGGCGGAAGTGGCGGAAGTGGCGTAAGGAAGGAAGGAAGGAAGGAAGGAAGGAAGGAAGGAAGGAAGGAAGTGGCGGAAGGAAGGAAGTGGCGGAAGGAAGTGGCGGAAGGAAGGAAGTGGCGGAAGGAAGTGGCGGAAGGAAGTGTCGGAAGGAAGTGGCGGAAGGAAGTGGCGGAAAGAAGGAAGTGGCGGAAGGAAGTGGCGGAAGGAAGTGGCGGAAGGAAGTGGCGGAAGGAAGTGGCGGAAGGAAGGAAGGAAGGAAGGAAGGAAGGAAGGAAGGAAGGAAGGAAGGAAGGAAGGAAGGAAGGAAGGAAGTGGCGGAAGGAATTGGCGGAAGGAAGTGGCGGAAGGAAGTGGCGGAAGGAAGGAAGTGGCGGAATGAAGTGGCGGAAGGAAGTGGCGGAAGGAAGTGGCGGAAGGAAGTGGCGGAAGGAAGGAAGGAAGTGGCGGAAGGAAGTGGCGGAAGGAAGGAAGGAAGTGGCGGAAGGAAGGAAGGAAGTGGCGGAAGGAAGGAAGTGGTGGAAGGAAGGAAGTGGCGGAAGGAAGGAAGTGGCGGAAGGAAGGAAGTGGCGGAAGGAAGTGGCGGAAGGAAGGAAGTGGCGGAAGGAAGGAAGGAAGTGGCGGAAGTGGCGGAAGTGGCGGAAGGAAGGAAGTGACGTAAGGAAGGAAGGAAGGAAGGAAGGAAGGACGGAAGGAAGGAAGGAAGGAAGGAAGGAAGGAAGGAAGGAAGGAAGGAAGGAAGGAAGGAAGGAAGGAAGGAAGTGGCGGAAGGAAGTGGCGGAAGGAAGGAAGTGGCGGAAGGAAGTGGCGGAAGGAAGTGGCGGAAGGAAGTGGCGGAAAGAAGGAAGTGGCGGAAGGAAGTGGCGGAAGGAAGAGGCGGAAGGAAGGAAGGAAGTGGCAGAAGGAAGGAAGTGGCGGAAGGAAGTGGCGGAAGGAAGTGGCGGAAGGAAGTGGCGGAAGTAAGTGCCGGAAGGAAGTGGCGGAAGGAAGGAAGGAAGGAAGGAAGGAAGGAAGGAAGGAAGGAAGGAAGGAAGGAAGGAAGGAAGGAAGGAAGGAAGGAAGGAAGGAAGGAAGGAAGGAAGGAAGGAAGGAAGGAAGGAAGGAAGGAAGGAAGGAAGGAAGTGGCGGAAGGAAGGAAGGAAGTGGCGGAAGGAAGTGGCGGAAGGAAGTGGCGGGAGGAAGTGGCGGAAGGAAGTGGCGGAAGGAAGGAAGGAAGGAAGGAAGGAAGGAAGGGGCGGAAGGAAGTGGCGGAAGGAAGTGGCAGAAGGAAGGAAGTGGCGGAAGGAAGTGGCGGAAGGAAGGAAGGAAGGAAGGAAGGAAGGAAGGAAGGAAGGAAGGAAGGAAGGAAGGAAGGAAGGAAGGAAGGAAGGAAGGAAGGAAAGAAGGAAGTGGCGGAAGGAAGGAAGGAAGAAAGTGGCAGAAGGAAGTGGCGGAAGGAAGTGGCGGAAGGAAGTGGCGGAAGTGGCGGAAGTGGCGGAAGTGGCGGAAGTGGCGGAAGGAAGGAAGGAAGGAAGGAAGAAAGTGGCGGAAGGAAGTGGCGGAAGGAAGGAAGGAAGTGGCGGAAGGAAAGAAGTGGCGGAAGGAAAGAAGTGGCGGAAGGAAGTGGCGAAAGGAAGTGGCGGAAGGAAGTGGCGGAAGGAAGTGGCGGAAGGAAGGAAGTGGCGGAAGGAAGGAAGTGCCGGAAGGAAGTGGCGGAAGGAAGTGGCGGAAGGAAGTGGCGGAAGGAAGGAAGGAAGTGGCGGAAGGAAGGAAGTGGCGGAAGGAAGGAAGTGGCGGAAAGAAGGAAGGAAGTGGCGGAAGGAAGTGGCGAAAGGAAGGAAGTGGCGGAAGGAAGGAAGTGGCGGAAGGAAGGAAGGAAGTGGCAGAAGGAAGTGGCGGAAGGAAGTGGCGGAAGGAAGTGGCGGAAGGAAGTGGCAGAAAGAAGTGGCGGAAGGAAGGAAGGAAGTGGCTGAAGGAAGGAAGTGGCGGAAGGAAGTGGCGGAAGGAACAAGTGGCGCAAGGAAGTGGCGGAAGGAAGTGGCAGAAGGAAGTGGCGGAAGGAAGTGGCGGAAGGAAGGAAGTGGCGGAATGAAGTGGCGGAAGGAAGTGGCGGAAGGAAGTGGCGGAAGGAAGTGGCGGAAGGAAGGAAGGAAGTGGCGGAAGGAAGTGGCGGAAGGAAGGAAGGAAGTGGCGGAAGGAAGGAAGGAAGTGGCGGAAGGAAGGAAGGAAGGAAGGAAGGAAGGAAGGAAGGAAGGAAGGAAGGAAGGAAGGAAGGAAGGAAGGAAGGAAGGAAGGAAGGAAGGAAGGAAGGAAGGAAGGAAGTGGCGGAAGGAATTGGCGGAAGGAAGTGGCGGAAGGAAGTGGCGGAAGGAAGGAAGTGGCGGAATGAAGTGGCGGAAGGAAGTGGCGGAAGGAAGTGGCGGAAGGAAGTGGCGGAAGGAAGGAAGGAAGTGGCGGAAGGAAGTGGCGGAAGGAAGGAAGGAAGTGGCGGAAGGAAGGAAGGAAGTGGCGGAAGGAAGGAAGTGGTGGAAGGAAGGAAGTGGCGGAAGGAAGGAAGTGGCGGAAGGAAGGAAGTGGCGGAAGGAAGTGGCGGAAGGAAGGAAGTGGCGGAAGGAAGGAAGGAAGTGGCGGAAGTGGCGGAAGTGGCGGAAGGAAGGAAGTGACGTAAGGAAGGAAGGAAGGAAGGAAGGAAGGACGGAAGGAAGGAAGGAAGGAAGGAAGGAAGGAAGGAAGGAAGGAAGGAAGGAAGGAAGGAAGGAAGGAAGGAAGGAAGGAAGGAAGGAAGGAAGGAAGTGGCGGAAGGAAGTGGCGGAAGGAAGGAAGTGGCGGAAGGAAGTGGCGGAAGGAAGTGGCGGAAGGAAGTGGCGGAAAGAAGGAAGTGGCCGAAGGAAGGAAGTGGCGGAAGGAAGTGGCGGAAGGAAGTGGCGGAAGGAAGTGGCGGAAGGAAGTGGCGGAAGGAAGTGGCGGAAGGAAGTGGCGGAAGGAAGTGGCGGAAGGAAGGAAGGAAGGAAGGAAGGAAGGAAGGAAGGAAGGAAGGAAGGAAGGAAGGAAGGAAGGAAGGAAGGAAGGAAGGAAGTGGCGGAAGGAATTGGCGGAAGGAAGTGGCGGAAGGAAGTGGCGGAAGGAAGGAAGTGGCGGAATGAAGTGGCGGAAGGAAGTGGCGGAAGGAAGTGGCGGAAGGAAGTGGCGGAAGGAAGGAAGGAAGTGGCGGAAGGAAGTGGCGGAAGGAAGGAAGGAAGTGGCGGAAGGAAGGAAGGAAGTGGCGGAAGGAAGGAAAAAAGTGGTGGAAGGAAGGAAGTGGCGGAAGGAAGGAAGTGGCGGAAGGAAGGAAGTGGCGGAAGGAAGTGGCGGAAGGAAGGAAGTGGCGGAAGGAAGGAAGGAAGTGGCGGAAGTGGCGGAAGTGGCGGAAGGAAGGAAGTGACGTAAGGAAGGAAGGAAGGAAGGAAGGAAGGAAGGACGGAAGGAAGGAAGGAAGGAAGGAAGGAAGGAAGGAAGGAAGGAAGTGGCGGAAGGAATTGGCGGAAGGAAGGAAGTGGCGGAAGGAAGTGGCGGAAGGAAGTGGCGGAAGGAAGTGGCGGAAAGAAGGAAGTGGCGGAAGGAAGTGGCGGAAGGAAGAGGCGGAAGGAAGGAAGGAAGTGGCAGAAGGAAGGAAGTGGCGGAAGGAAGTGGCGGAAGGAAGTGGCGGAAGGAAGTGGCGGAAATAAGTGCCGGAAGGAAGTGGCGGAAGGAAGGAAGGAAGGAAGGAAGGAAGGAAGGAAGGAAGGAAGGAAGGAAGGAAGGAAGTGGCGGAAGGAAGGAAGGAAGTGGCGGAAGGAAGTGGCGGAAGGAAGTGGCGGAAGGAAGTGGCGGAAGGAAGTGGCGGAAGGAAGGAAGGAAGGAAGGAAGGAAGGAAGGAAGGAAGGGGCGGAAGGAAGTGGCGGAAGGAAGTGGCAGAAGGAAGGAAGTGGCGGAAGGAAGTGGCGGAAGGAAGGAAGGAAGGAAGGAAGGAAGGAAGGAAGGAAGGAAGGAAGGAAGGAAGGAAGGAAGGAAGGAAGGAAAGAAGGAAGTGGCGGAAGGAAGGAAGGAAGAAAGTGGCAGAAGGAAGTGGCGGAAGGAAGTGGCGGAAGGAAGTGGCGGAAGTGGCGGAAGTGGCGGAAGTGGCGGAAGTGGCGGAAGGAAGGAAGGAAGGAAGGAAGAAAGTGGCGGAAGGAAGTGGCGGAAGGAAGGAAGGAAGTGGCGGAAGGAAAGAAGTGGCGGAAGGAAAGAAGTGGCGGAAGGAAGTGGCGAAAGGAAGTGGCGGAAGGAAGTGGCGGAAGGAAGTGGCGGAAGGAAGGAAGTGGCGGAAGGAAGGAAGTGCCGGAAGGAAGTGGCGGAAGGAAGTGGCGGAAGGAAGTGGCGGAAGGAAGGAAGGAAGTGGCGGAAGGAAGGAAGTGGCGGAAGGAAGGAAGTGGCGGAAAGAAGGAAGGAAGTGGCGGAAGGAAGTGGCGAAAGGAAGGAAGTGGCGGAAGGAAGGAAGTGGCGGAAGGAAGGAAGGAAGTGGCAGAAGGAAGTGGCGGAAGGAAGTGGCGGAAGGAAGTGGCGGAAGGAAGTGGCAGAAAGAAGTGGCGGAAGGAAGGAAGGAAGTGGCTGAAGGAAGGAAGTGGCGGAAGGAAGTGGCGGAAGGAACAAGTGGCGCAAGGAAGTGGCGGAAGGAAGTGGCAGAAGGAAGTGGCGGAAGGAAGTGGCGGAAGGAAGGAAGTGGCGGAATGAAGTGGCGGAAGGAAGTGGCGGAAGGAAGTGGCGGAAGGAAGTGGCGGAAGGAAGGAAGGAAGTGGCGGAAGGAAGTGGCGGAAGGAAGGAAGGAAGTGGCGGAAGGAAGGAAGGAAGTGGCGGAAGGAAGGAAGTGGTGGAAGGAAGGAAGTGGCGGAAGGAAGGAAGTGGCGGAAGGAAGGAAGGAAGTGGCGGAAGTGGCGGAAGTGGCGGAAGGAAGGAAGTGGCGTAAGGAAGGAAGGAAGGAAGGAAGGAAGGAAGGAAGGAAGGAAGTGGCGGAAGGAAGGAAGTGGCGGAAGGAAGTGGCGGAAGGAAGGAAGTGGCGGAAGGAAGTGGCGGAAGGAAGTGGCGGAAGGAAGTGGCGGAAGGAAGTGGCGGAAAGAAGGAAGTGGCGGAAGGAAGTGGCGGAAGGAAGAGGCGGAAGGAAGGAAGGAAGTGGCAGAAGGAAGGAAGTGGCGGAAGGAAGTGGCGGAAGGAAGTGGCGGAAGGAAGTGGCGGAAGGAAGTGGCGGAAGTAAGTGGCGGAAGGAAGTGGCGGAAGGAAGTGGCGGAAGGAAGTGGCGGAAGGAAGTGGCGGAAGGAAGTGGCGGAAGGAAGGAAGGAAGGAAGGAAGGAAGGAAGGAAGGGAGTGGCGGAAGGAAGGAAGGAAGTGGCGGAAGGAAGTGGCGGAAGGAAGTGGCGGAAGGAAGTGGCGGAAGGAAGTGGCGGAAGGAAGGAAGGAAGGTAGGAAGGAAGGAAGGAAGGAAGGGGCGGAAGGAAGTGGCGGAAGGAAGGAAGTGGCGGAAGGAAGTGGCGGAAGGAAGGAAGGAAGGAAGGAAGGAAGGAAGGAAGGAAGGAAGGAAGGAAGGAAGGAAGGAAGGAAAGAAGGAAGTGGCGGAAGGAAGGAAGGAAGAAAGTGGCAGAAGGAAGTGGCGGAAGGAAGTGGCGGAAGTGGCGGAAATGGCGGAAGTGGCGGAAGTGGCGGAAGGAAGGAAGGAAGGAAGGAAGAAAGTGGCGGAAGGAAGTGGCGGAAGGAAGGAAGGAAGTGGCGGAAGGAAGGAAGTGGCGGAAGGAAAGAAGTGGCGGAAGGAAGTGGCGAAAGGAAGTGGCGGAAGGAAGTGGCGGAAGGAAGTGGCGGAAGGAAGGAAGTGGCGGAAGGAAGGAAGTGCCGGAAGGAAGTGGCGGAAGGAAGTGGCGGAAGGAAGTGGCGGAAGGAAGGAAGGAAGTGGCGGAAGGAAGGAAGTGGCGGAAGGAAGGAAGTGGCGGAAAGAAGGAAGGAAGTGGCAGGAGGAAGTGGCGAAAGGAAGGAAGTGGCGGAAGGAAGGAAGTGGCGGAAGGAAGGAAGGAAGTGGCAGAAGGAAGTGGCGGAAGGAAGTGGCGGAAGGAACAAATGGCGCAAGGAAGTGGCGGAAGGAAGTGGCAGAAGGAAGTGGCGGAAGGAAGTGGCGAAAGGAAGTGGCGGAAGGAAGGAAGGAAGTGGCGGAAGGAAGGAAGGAAGTGGCGGAAGGAAGTGGCGGAAGGAAGTGGCCGAAGGAAGTGGCGGAAGGAAGAGGCGGAAGGAAGTGGCGGAAGGAAGTGGCGGAAGGAAGTGGCGGTGAAGTGGCGGAAGGAAGGAAGGAAGGAAGGAAGGAAGGAAGGAAGGAAGGAAGGAAGGAAGGAAGGAAGGAAGGAAGGAAGGAAGGAAGGAAGGAAGTGGCGGAAGGAAGGAAGGAAGTGGCGGAAGGAAGGATGTGGCGGAAGGAAGGAAGTGGCGGAAGGTGGAAGGAAGCAAGTGGCGAAAAGGAAGGAAGGAAGGAAGGAAGAAAGGAAGGAAGGAAGGAAGGAAGGAAGGAAGGAAGGAAGGAAGGAAGGAAGGAAGGAAGGAAGGAAGGAAGGAAGGAAGGAAGGAAGGAAGGAAGGAAGGAAGGAAGGAAGGAAGGAAGGAAGGAAGGAAGGAAGGAAGTGGCAGAAGGAAGGAAGTGGCAGAAGGAAGGAAGGAAGGAAGGAAGGAAGGAAGGAAGGAAGGAAGGAAGGAAGGAAGGAAGGAAGGAAGGAAGGAAGGAAGGAAGGAAGGAAGGAAGGAAGGAAGGAAGGAAGGAAGGAAGAGGTGGAAGGAATGAAGTGGCGGAAGGAAGGAAGTGGCGGAAGGAAGGAAGTGGCGGAAGGAAGGAAGTGGCGGAAGGAAGTGGCGGAAGGAAGTGGCGGAGGGAATTGGCGGAAGGAAGTGTCGGAAGGAAGTGGCGGAAGGAAGGAAGTGGCGGAATGAAGTGGCGGAAGGAAGTGGCGGAAGGAAGTGGCGGAAGGAAGTGGCGGAAGGAAGGAAGGAAGTGGCGGAAGGAAGTGGCGGAAGGAAGGAAGGAAGTGGCGGAAGGAAGGAAGGAAGGAAGTGGCGGAAGGAAGGAAGTGGTGGAAGGAAGGAAGTGGCGGAAGGAAGGAAGTGGCGGAAGGAAGGAAGTGGCGGAAGGAAGTGGCGGAAGGAAGGAAGTGGCGGAAGGAAGGAAGGAAGTGGCTGAAATGGCGGAAGTGGCGGAAGGAAGGAAGTGACGTAAGGAAGGAAGGAAGGAAGGAAGGACGGAAGGAAGGAAGGAAGGAAGGAAGGAAGGAAGGAAGGAAGGAAGGAAGGAAGGAAGGAAGGAAGGAAGGAAGGAAGGAAGGAAGGAAGGAAGGAAGGAAGGAAGGAAGTGGCGGAAGGAAGTGGCGGAAGGAAGGAAGTGGCGGAAGGAAGTGGCGGAAGGAAGTGGCGGAAGGAAGTGGCGGAAAGAAGGAAGTGGCGGAAGGAAGTGGCGGAAGGAAGAGGCGGAAGGAAGGAAGGAAGTGGCAGAAGGAAGGAAGTGGCGGAAGGAAGTGGCGGAAGGAAGTGGCGGAAGGAAATGGCGGAAGGAAGTGGCGGAAGTAAGTGGCGGAAGGAAGTGGCGGAAGGAAGTGGCGGAAGGAAGTGGCGGAAGGAAGTGGCGGAAGGAAGGAAGGAAGGAAGGAAGGAAGGAAGGAAGGAAGGAAGGAAGGAAGGAAGGAAGGAAGGAAGGAAGGAAGTGGCGGAAGGAAGGAAGGAAGTGGCGGAAGGAATTGGCGGAAGGAAGTGGCGGAAGGAAGTGGCGGAAGGAAGGAAGGAAGGAAGGAAGGAAGGAAGGAAGGAAGGGGCGGAAGGAAGTGGCGGAAGGAAGGAAGGAAGTGGCGGAAGGAAGGAAGGAAGGAAGGAAGGAAGGAAGGAAGGAAGGAAGGAAGGAAAGAAGGAAGTGGCGGAAGGAAGGAAGGAAGAAAGTGGCAGAAGGAAGTGGCGGAAGGAAGTGGCGGAAGGAAGTGGCGGAAGTGGCGGAAGTGGCGGAAGTGGCGGAAGTGGCGGAAGGAAGGAAGGAAGGAAGGAAGAAAGTGGCGGAAGGAAGTGGCGGAAGGAAGGAAGGAAGTGGCGGAAGGAAGGAAGTGGCGGAAGGAAAGAAGTGGCGGAAGGAAGTGGCGAAAGGAAGTGGCGGAAGGAAGTGGCGGAAGGAAGTGGCGGAAGGAAGGAAGTGGCGGAAGGAAGGAAGTGCCGGAAGGAAGTGGCGGAAGGACGTGGCGGAAGGAAGTGGCCTAAGGAAGGAAGGAAGTGGCGGAAGGAAGGAAGTGGCGGAAGGAAGGAAGTGGCGGAAAGAAGGAAGGAAGGGGCGGAAGGAAGTGGCGAAAGGAAGGAAGTGGCGGAAGGAAGGAAGTGGCGGAAGGAAGGAAGGAAGTGGCAGAAGGAAGTGGCGGAAGGAAGTGGCGGAAGGAAGTGGCGGAAGGAAGTGGCAGCAAGAAGTGGCGGAAGGAAGGAAGGAAGTGGCGGAAGGAAGGAAGTGGCGGAAGGAAGTGGCGGAAGGAACAAGTGGCGCAAGGAAGTGGCGGAAGGAAGTGGCAGAAGGAAGTGGCGGAAGGAAGTGGCGGAAGGAAGGAAGTGGCGGAATGAAGTGGCGGAAGGAAGTGGCGGAAGGAAGTGGCGGAAGGAAGTGGCGGAAGGAAGGAAGGAAGTGGCGGAAGGAAGTGGCGGAAGGAAGGAAGGAAGTGGCGGAAGGAAGGAAGGAAGTGGCGGAAGGAAGGAAGTGGCGGAAGGAAGGAAGTGGCGGAAGGAAGGAAGTGGCGGAAGGAAGGAAGTGGCGGAAGGAAGTGGCGGAAGGAAGGAAGTGGCGGAAGGAAGGAAGGAAGTGGCGGAAGTGGCGGAAGTGGCGGAAGGAAGGAAGTGGCGTAAGGAAGGAAGGAAGGAAGGAAGGAAGGAAGGAAGGAAGGAAGGAAGGAAGGAAGTGGCGGAAGGAAGGAAGTGGCGGAAGGAAGTGGCGGAAGGAAGGAAGTGGCGGAAGGAAGTGGCGGAAGGAAGTGGCGGAAGGAAGTGGCGGAAGGAAGTGGCGGAAAGAAGGAAGTGGCGGAAGGAAGTGGCGGAAGGAAGAGGCGGAAGGAAGGAAGGAAGTGGCAGAAGGAAGGAAGTGGCGGAAGGAAGTGGCGGAAGGAAGTGGCGGAAGGAAGTGGCGGAAGGAAGTGGCGGAAGTAAGTGCCGGAAGGAAGTGGCGGAAGGAAGTGGCGGAAGGAAGTGGCGGAAGGAAGTGGCGGAAGGAAGGAAGGAAGGAAGGAAGGAAGGAAGGAAGGAAGGAAGGAAGGAAGGAAGGAAGGAAGGAAGGAAGGAAGGAAGGAAGGAAGGAAGTGGCGGAAGGAAGTGGCGGAAGGAAGTGGCGGAAGGAAGTGGCGGAAGGAAGTGGCGGAAGGAAGGAAGGAAGGAAGGAAGGAAGGGGGGAAGGAATGAAGTGGCGGAAGGAAGGAAGTGGCGGAAGGAAGGAAGGAAGGAAGGAAGGAAGGAAGGAAGGAAGGAAGGAAGGAAGGAAGGAAAGAAGGAAGTGGCGGAAGGAAGGAAGGAAGAAAGTGGCAGAAGGAAAGTGGCGGAAGGAAGTGGCGGAAGGAAGTGGCGGAAGTGGCGGAAGTGGCGGAAGTGGCGGAAGTGGCGGAAGGAAGGAAGGAAGGAAGGAAGGAAGAAAGTGGCGGAAGGAAGTGGCGGAAGGAAGGAAGGAAGTGGCGGAAGGAAGGAAGTGGCGGAAGGAAAGAAGTGGCGGAAGGAAGTGGCGAAAGGAAGTGGCGGAAGGAAGTGGCGGAAGGAAGTGGCGGAAGGAAGGAAGTGGCGGAAGGAAGGAAGTGCCGGAAGGAAGTGGCGGAAGGAAGTGGCGGAAGGAAGTGGCGGAAGGAAGGAAGGAAGTGGCGGAAGGAAGGAAGTGGCGGAAGGAAGGAAGTGGCGGAAGGAAGTGGCGGAAGGAAGGAAGTGGCGGAAGGAAGTGGCGGAAGGAAGTGGCGGAAGGAAGTGGCGGAAGGAAGTGGCGGAAAGAAGGAAGTGGCGGATGGAAGTGGCGGAAGGAAGAGGCGGAAGGAAGGAAGGAAGTGGCAGAAGGAAGGAAGTGGCGGAAGGAAGTGGCGGAAGGAAGTGGCGGAAGGAAGTGGCGGAAGGAAGTGGCGGAAGTAAGTGCCGGAAGGAAGTGGCGGAAGGAAGTGGCGGAAGGAAGTGGCGGAAGGAAGTGGCGGAAGGAAGGAAGGAAGGAAGGAAGGAAGGAAGGAAGGAAGGAAGGAAGGAAGGAAGGAAGTGGCGGAAGGAAGTGGCGGAAGGAAGTGGCGGAAGGAAGTGGCGGAAGGAAGTGGCGGAAGGAAGTGGCGGAAGGAAGGAAGGAAGGAAGGAAGGAAGGAAGGAAGGAAGGGGCGGAAGGAAGTGGCGGAAGGAAGGAAGTGGCGGAAGGAAGGAAGGAAGGAAGGAAGGAAGGAAGGAAGGAAGGAAGGAAGGAAGGAAGGAAGGAAGGAAAGAAGGAAGTGGCGGAAGGAAGGAAGGAAGAAAGTGGCAGAAGGAAGTGGCGGAAGGAAGTGGCGGAAGGAAGTGGCGGAAGTGGCGGAAGTGGCGGAAGTGGCGGAAGTGGCGGAAGGAAGGAAGGAAGGAAGGAAGAAAGTGGCGGAAGGAAGTGGCGGAAGGAAGGAAGGAAGTGGCGGCAGGAAGGAAGTGGCGGAAGGAAAGAAGTGGCGGAAGGAAGTGGCGAAAGGAAGTGGCGGAAGGAAGTGGCGGAAGGAAGTGGCGGAAGGAAGGAAGTGGCGGAAGGAAGGAAGTGCCGGAAGGAAGTGGCGGAAGGAAGTGGCGGAAGGAAGTGGCGGAAGGAAGGAAGGAAGTGGCGGAAGGAAGGAAGTGGCGGAAGGAAGGAAGTGGCGGAAAGAAGGAAGGAAGTGGCGGAAGGAAGTGGCGAAAGGAAGGAAGTGGCGGAAGGAAGGAAGTGGCGGAAGGAAGGAAGGAAGTGGCAGAAGGAAGTGGCGGAAGGAAGTGGCGGAAGGAAGTGGCGGAAGGAAGTGGCAGAAAGAAGTGGCGGAAGGAAGGAAGGAAGTGGCGGAAGGAAGGAAGTGGCGGAAGGAAGTGGCGGAAGGAACAAATGGCGCAAGGAAGTGGCGGAAGGAAGTGGCAGAAGGAAGTGGCGGAAGGAAGTGGCGAAAGGAAGTGGCGGAAGGAAGGAAGGAAGTGGCGGAAGGAAGGAAGGAAGTGGCGGAAGGAAGTGGCGGAAGGAAGTGGCGGAAGGAAGTGGCGGAAGGAAGTGGCGGAAGGAAGTGGCGGAAGGAAGTGGCGGAAGGAAGGAAGGAAGGAAGGAAGGAAGGAAGGAAGGAAGGAAGGAAGGAAGGAAGGAAGGAAGGAAGTGGCGGAAGGAAGGAAGGAAGTGGCGGAAGGAAGGAAGTGGCGGAAGGAAGGAAGTGGCGGAAGGAAGCAAGTGGCGAAAAGAAAGGAAGGAAGGAAGGAAGGAAGGAAGGAAGGAAGGAAGGAAGGAAGGAAGGAAGGAAGGAAGGAAGGAAGGAAGGAAGGAAGGAAGGAAGGAAGGAAGGAAGGAAGTGGCGGAAGGAAGGAAGTGGCGGAAGGAAGGAAGGAAGGAAGGAAGGAAGGAAGGAAGGAAGGAAGGAAGGAAGGAAGTGGCGGAAGGAAGTGGCGGAAGGAAGGAAGGAAGGAAGGAAGGAAGGAAGGAAGGAAGGAAGGAAGGAAGGAAGGAAGGAAGGAAGGAAGGAAGGAATGAAGTGGCGGAAGGAAGGAAGTGGCGGAAGGAAGGAAGTGGCGGAAGGAAGGAAGTGGCGGAAGGAAGTGGAGGAAGGAAGTGGCGGAAGGAATTGGCGGAAGGAAGTGGCGGAAGGAAGTGGCGGAAGGAAGGAAGTGGCGGAATGAAGTGGCGGAAGGAAGTGGCGGAAGGAAGTGGCGGAAGGAAGTGGCGGAAGGAAGGAAGGAAGTGGCGGAAGGAAGTGGCGGAAGGAAGGAAGGAAGTGGCGGAAGGAAGGAAGGAAGTGGCGGAAGGAAGGAAATGGTGGAAGGAAGGAAGTGGCGGAAGGAAGGAAGTGGCGGAAGGAAGGAAGTGGCGGAAGGAAGTGGCGGAAGGAAGGAAGTGGCGGAAGGAAGGAAGGAAGTGGCGGAAGTGGCGGAAGTGGCGGAAGGAAGGAAGTGGCGGAAGGAAGGAAGGAAGGAAGGAAGGAAGGAAGGAAGGAAGGAAGGAAGGAAGGAAGGAAGGAAGGAAGTGGTGGAAGGAATGAAGTGGCGGAAGGAAGGAAGTGGCGGAAGGAAGTGGCGGAAGGAAGTGGCGGAAGGAATTGGCGGAAGGAAGTGGCGGAAGGAAGTGGCGGAAGGAAGGAAGTGGCGGAATGAAGTGGCGGAAGGAAGTGGCGGAAGGAAGTGGCGGAAGGAAGTGGCGGAAGGAAGGAAGGAAGTGGCGGAAGGAAGTGGCGGAAGGAAGGAAGGAAGTGGCGGAAGGAAGGAAGTGGTGGAAGGAAGGAAGTGGCGGAAGGAAGGAAGTGGCGGAAGGAAGGAAGTGGCGGAAGGAAGTGGCGGAAGGAAGAAAGTGGCGGAAGGAAGGAAGGAAGGAAGGAAGGAAGGAAGGAAGGAAGGAAGGAAGGAAGGAAGGAAGAAGGAAGGAAGGAAGGAAGGAAGGAAGGAAGGAAGGAAGGAAGGAAGGAAGGAAGGAAGGAAGGAAGGAAGGAAGGAAGGAAGGAAGGAAGGAAGGAAGTGGCGGAAGGAAGGAAGGAAGGAAGGAAGTGGCGGAAGGAAGGAAGTGGCGGAAGGAAGTGGCGGAAGGAAGGAAGTGGCGGAAGGAAGTGGCGGAAGGAAGTGGCGGAAGGAAGTGGCGGAAAGAAGGAAGTGGGGGAAAGAAGGAAGTGGCGGAAGGAAGAGGCGGAAGGAAGGAAGGAATTGGCAGAAGGAAGGAAGTTGCGGAAGGAAGTGGCGGAAGGAAGTGGCGGAAGGAAGTGGCGGAAGGAACTGGCGGAAGGAACTGGCGGAAGGAAGTGGCGGAAGGAAGGAAGGAAGGAAGGAAGGAAGGAAGGAAGGAAGGAAGGAAGGAAGGAAGGAAGGAAGGAAGGAAGGAAGGAAGGAAGGAAGGAAGGAAGGAAGTGGCGGAAGGAAGGAAGTGGCGGAAGGAAGGAAGTGGCGGAAGGAAGGAAGTGGCGGAAGGAAGGAAGGAAGGAAGGAAGGAAGGAAGGAAGGAAGGAAGGAAGGAAGGAAGGAAGGAAGGAAGGAAGGAAGGAAGGAAGGAAGGAAGGAAGGAAGGAAGTGGCGGAAGGAAGGAAGGAAGTGGCGGAAGGAAGTGGCGGAAGGAAGTGGCGGAAGGAAGTGGCGGAAGGAAGTGGCGGAAGGAAGTGGCGGAAGGAAGTGGCGGAAGGAAGTGGCGGAAGGAAGGAAGGAAGGAAGGAAGGTAGGAAGGAAGGAAGGAAGGGAGGAAAGAAGGAAGGAAGGAAGGAAGGAAGTGGCGGAAGGAAGTGGCGGAAGGAAGGAAGGAAGGAAGGAAGGAAGGAAGGAAGGAAGGAAGGAAGGAAGGAAGGAAGGAAGGAAGGAAGGAAGGAAGGAAGGAAGGAAGGAAGGAAGGAAGTGGCGGAAGGAAGTGGCGGAAGGAAGGAAGTGGCGGAAGGAAGTGGCGGAAGGAAGTGGCGGAAGGAAGTGGCGGAAAGAAGGAAGTGGGGGAAAGAAGGAAGTGGCGGAAGGAAGAGGCGGAAGGAAGGAAGGAATTGGCAGAAGGAAGGAAGTGGCGGAAGGAAGTGGCGGAAGGAAGTGGCGGAAGTAAGTGGCGGAAGGAAGTGGCGGAAGGAAGTGGCGGAAGGAACTGGCGGAAGGAAGTGGCGGAAGGAAGGAAGGAAGGAAGGAAGGAAGGAAGGAAGGAAGGAAGGAAGGAAGGAAGTGGCGGAAGGAAGGAAGGAAGTGGCGGAAGGAAGTGGCGGAAGGAAGTGGCGGAAGGAAGTGGCGGAAGGAAGTGGCGGAAGGAAGTGGCGGAAGGAAGGAAGGAAGGAAGGAAGGAAGGAAGGAAGGAAGGAAGGAAGGAAGGAAGGAAGTGGCGGAAGGAAGGAAGTGGCGGAAGGAAGGAAGTGGCGGAAGGAAGGAAGTGGCGGAAGGAAGGAAGTGGCGGAAGGAAGGAAGGAAGGAAGGAAGGAAGGAAGGAAGGAAGGAAGGAAGGAAGGAAGGAAGGAAGGAAGGAAGGAAGGAAGGAAGGAAGGAAGGAAGGAAGGAAGTGGCGGAAGGAAGGAAGGAAGTGGCGGAAGGAAGTGGCGGAAGGAAGTGGCGGAAGGAAGTGGCGGAAGGAAGTGGCGGAAGGAAGTGGCGGAAGTGGCGGAAGTGGCGGAAGTGGCGGAAGGAAGGAAGGAAGGAAGGAAGGAAGGAAGGAAGGAAGGAAGGAAGGAAAGAAAGAAGGAAGGAAGGAAGGAAGGAAGTGGCGGAAGGAAGTGGCGGAAGGAAGTGGCGGAAGGAAGTGGCGGAAGGAAGTGGCGGAAGGAAGTGGCGGAAGGAAGGAAGGAAGGAAGG
>JAYKTQ010000243.1:62500-64679 GCA_036010785.1 Ammospiza maritima maritima
GGAAGGAAGGAAGTGGCGGAAGGAAGTGGCGGAAGGAAGGAAGTGGCGGAAGGAAGTGGCGGAAGGAAGGAAGGAAGGAAGGAAGGAAGGAAGGAAGGAAGGAAGGAAGGAAGGAAGGAAGGAAGGAAGGAAGGAAGGAAGGAAGGAAGGAAGGAAGGAAGGAAGTGGTGGAAGGAATGAAGTGGCGGAAGGAAGGAAGTGGCGGAAGGAAGGAAGTGGCGGAAGGAAGGAAGTGGCGGAAGGAAGTGGCGGAAGGAAGTGGCGGAAGGAATTGGCGGGAAAAGGAAGTGGCGGAAGGAAGTGGCGGAAGGAAGGAAGTGGCGGAATGAAGTGGCGGAAGGAAGTGGCGGAAGGAAGTGGCGGAAGGAAGTGGCGGAAGGAAGGAAGGAAGTGGCGGAAGGAAGTGGCGGAAGGAAGGAAGGAAGTGGCGGAAGGAAGGAAGTGGTGGAAGGAAGGAAGTGGCGGAAGGAAGGAAGTGGCGGAAGGAAGGAAGTGGCGGAAGCAAGTGGCGGAAGGAAGGAAGTGGCGGAAGGAAGGAAGGAAGGACGGAAGGAAGGACGGAAGGAAGGAAGGAAGGAAGGAAGGAAGGAAGGAAGGAAGGAAGGAAGGAAGGAAGGAAGGAAGGAAGGAAGGAAGGAAGGAAGGAAGGAAGGAAGGAAGGAAGGAAGTGGCGGAAGGAAGGAAGTGGCGGAAGGAAGTGGCGGAAGGAAGTGGCGGAAGGAAGTGGCGGAAGGAAGGAAGGAAGGAAGGAAGGAAGGAAGGAAGGAAGGAAGGAAGGAAGGAAGGAAGGAAGGAAGGAAGGAAGGAAGGAAGGAAGGAAGGAAGGAAGGAAGTGGCGGAAGGAAGTGGCGGAAGGAAGTGGCGGAAGGAAGTGGCGGAAGGAAGGAAGGAAGGAAGGAAGGAAGGAAGGAAGGAAGGAAGGAAGGAAGGAAGGAAGGAAGGAAGGAAGGAAGGAAGGAAGGAAGGAAGGAAGGAAGGAAGGAAGGAAGGAAGGAAGGAAGGAAGGAAGGAAGGAAGGAAGGAAGTGGCGGAAGGAAGGAAGGAAGTGGCGGAAGGAAGGAAGTGGCGGAAGGAAGGAAGTGGCGGAAGGAATGAAGTGGCGGAAGGAAGTGGCGGAAGGAAGGAAGGAAGGAAGGAAGGAAGGAAGGAAGGAAGGAAGGAAGGAAGGAAGGAAGGAAGGAAGTGGTGGAAGGAATGAAGTGGCGGAAGGAAGGAAGTGGCGGAAGGAAGGAAGTGGCGGAAGGAAGGAAGTGGCGGAAGGAAGTGGCGGAAGGAAGTGGCGGAAGGAATTGGCGGAAGGAAGTGGCGGAAGGAAGTGGCGGAAGGAAGGAAGTGGCGGAATGAAGTGGCGGAAGGAAGTGGCGGAAGGAAGTGGCGGAAGGAAGTGGCGGAAGGAAGGAAGGAAGTGGCGGAAGGAAGTGGCGGAAGGAAGGAAGGAAGTGGCGGAAGGAAGGAAGTGGTGGAAGGAAGGAAGTGGCGGAAGGAAGGAAGTGGCGGAAGGAAGGAAGTGGCGGAAGGAAGTGGCGGAAGGAAGGAAGTGGCGGAAGGAAGGAAGGAAGGACGGAAGGAAGGACGGAAGGAAGGAAGGAAGGAAGTGGCGGAAGGAAGGAAGGAAGTGGCGGAAGGAAGGAAGGAAGGAAGGAAGGAAGGAAGGAAGGAAGGAAGGAAGGAAGGAAGGAAGGAAGGAAGGAAGGAAGGAAGGAAGGAAGGAAGGAAGGAAGGAAGGAAGTGGCGGAAGGAAGGAAGTGGCGGAAGGAAGTGGCGGAAGGAAGGAAGTGGCGGAAGGAAGTGGCGGAAGGAAGTGGCGGAAGGAAGTGGCGGAAAGAAGGAAGTGGCGGAAAGAAGGAAGTGGCGGAAGGAAGAGGCGGAAGGAAGGAAGGAATTGGCAGAAGGAAGGAAGTGGCGGAAGGAAGTGGCGGAAGGAAGTGGCGGAAGTAAGTGGCGGAAGGAAGTGGCGGAAGGAAGTGGCGGAAGGAAGTGGCGGAAGGAAGGAAGGAAGGAAGGAAGGAAGGAAGGAAGGAAGGAAGGAAGGAAGTGGCGGAAGGAAGGAAGGAAGTGGCGGAAGGAAGTGGCGGAAGGAAGTGGCGGAAGGAAGTGGCGGAAGGAAGTGGCGGAAGGAAGTGGCGGAAGGAAGTGGCGGAAGGAAGTGGCGGAAGGAAGTGGCGGAAGGAAGGAAGGA